>JNBR01000481.1:0-24425 GCA_002081595.1 Achlya hypogyna
CCAAGAGGATGTTGGCGACGTTCCCATCGCAACTAATTAAAAGCAGTTGCTGCAGTTCGTTCTCCTGGCCTAGACAAAAGTTAGGTGCCTTTTGTCCAACATGCTTCTTTGGTATACAATATCCTATACCTTAAGTGTCTTGTTAGTCTATGTCGTCGCGCGGATACTGCGAAGCATATTTTTTGTGCGGCGTTTCGGCTGGGGTTGTACGGTGAAATTCTTCTTTACCGTATATTCTTTGACTTTGCGCAAATTGGTCAAGGCGAGCGGTGCGGTCGTTGGAGAAATAAGGCATCGACGCCGGGTGGGTCAGTGCGGGCGGCCTCGCCATCATGATGACCTTGTAAACAAAATCAAGCTCATGCCCTTGTCGCAGCGCTCGTTGATTCGAGCATTGGACGAGGCAATCAACGTGACGAAGTGTACCCTCCATGATAGGAACGCCGAGGGCTTCTGTAAAATGTATAATGGAAGCAACACTTTGCAGTATGCATACTAACAGGTTATGCAATTTGAAGACAACGCCTTGCACAGCAAACTTTTCTTTGGCCAATCACGATCGAGCATGAGCCTGGTGATTTTAACCCAACCCGATGCTTTTGGGACTTCAATTCCGGACACAGGTAGTCCCAGTCCAACACGAGCGTGAATCCTCACGGGTTTTGGCAATTGCCACCGGAAAATGACTCTCAATTGGGCGGTGAAAACACCCTCACAATTAGTTCGGAGCTTACTGCTCGTCGGTCATCGAACCGCTGCAAAAGCAAGGTCCAGGATTGGTAGAAACAAATGCATTTTCTACCAATGGCATTCGTCTTTGTCACTTGGTCAGTTGAGGATGGTCTGTGGCAAGTGCGAGGAGAAGCTCTCGAAGCTCATCGTGCCCGACAAGTGGAAGGACGGCGCCCGCAACACGACCGGTGGCAAGGACGGCGGTCGCAAGATCGCGCAGAACTCGGCCCTTGGGAAGAAGCACCGATTCACGCCTATGAGCCGAGCCTGCCGCATCTGCAAGTCCAAGGTATCCCAAAATGCCCACTACTGTCAAGACTGCTCGTACAAGAAAGGTATGGTCTCTTGTCTTCATAGCTTGCTTACGACAGCCCCAGGTATCTGCGCCATGTGTGGCCGCAAGATCGCCGACACCAAGATGCTCAACATGTCCCTCGTCTAGCCCGTGCTGCCCGAAATAGGACGCCGTCTGGCCGTCAAGGATAAGATATGTATAAATACGTTCGCCTTCAATATCATGTCCAAGCGCCGGGCCACGGTGGCCGCCAATGCAGCGCCGTCTTCCTTCGACCCGCGTCTCCTCCATACCAAAGCTCATTTCGTACTATCATCCAACGACGGGGCGCACGTACTGTTGCACGAGGCTGAGAAGGACCTCGTCGAGGCCAAGGTGATCTCTCTCCATGCCTCCATCTTCCCCTGCAAGTGTCGCTAGTCAACGTTCCTCGATCCATTCCCAACGTTCAAGAGCTTCTTGGACGCAGACTTGGACGCCGACCCCGACGAGGACGATGTCAATCGCCCCGACTCGAAGGCAGCGTATCGACGACCTGTGGTAGTTTAGGTAGCCTACCGCACTACTCCCTTGGGCCGTAGGAGCCCGTGTATGAGCGGCTCGCCGTGACGGAGCCGCCGCGTCGTCGACGCCACCTCATGCGGGCGATGCTTCTCGCTAAACCGCGCCGCACTAAGGTGGCCACGCCTGGTCCCAAGACGTACGAAGGTGCTCTCTGCCCAGTTGGTCGGAGGCTTACGGACGGTGACAGAGCTTGAGGGCCTCATGCATGACCTCGTAGCCCGTCGCTGTAGATGCTCTTCCACAGTTATCGTAGGACACGTCACTCGCCGACAAGTACAAGGTCGTGCGCGGCAAGCTTGTGCGTTTCCAAAATGCGGCCCGTCGGTCCATTTTATCGAAACTAGGATGTGTATCAGGTCGCGATCAACCACCTGTCGGACGAGAACATTGCGCGGCAAGGCCGCGTCCTCACAAAGAACCTCGTGCAGCAAGAGATCGACCGGCTGCAGTACCATGTCAACCGGGCGGCGACGCTGCGCGTTGAGCACGGTAGACGGCCGTCGCGATCGGTGCTCATGCGAGCGTAGACGAGGAACGCCAGCCGCGCACGGCCGTGTACCGGCACGCGTCCCGCTTTGCCGACCTCCAGAACCAGGGCATCCGTATCTACAACCTCGCGCCGACGCCTGTCGAGCCAGGAGACAAGGTCGTCGTCCCACGACAGCACGCGCCCGTACCGAGCACGCCGGCCAACAAGGTCGGCACACAACGACGCTTCATCCTTCAGCAGCAACCGCGTTTCATGAAGAACGCCATGTGCATCGAACGCTTAAACGAGCACCACGAACCGCTGCCGGTCGTCGAGTTCAACGCCTCCCACAAACGAGGCAGCATCGTCTGAGGACCCGGCGACCCACCGCCCCGGGGTGCAGTGCTCCCGGCATCAGGTTTCGCATGCCCGCAGCATGTAAAGCAGCGATTGCAGCATGTAAAGAAGCGATCACGACGACGAACGGGAGGGTCTACGGGAAGCGCGTGTTCATATGTTATACGGGGCCAGGCGGCCGGCCCTTAGTACCGCTGCCGGCCAGGCAGTAGCGACTGCGGCTTGGCCTCCATCGATAGCGACGAGTTCATGCGCACGGGGCCGGTGTGGGGCTTGGCCTCCATTGACATCGACGAGTTCATGCGCGGCATCGCGTGAAGAAGCGCCCGCGTGTCCATGGTGTCGGGCCGCGCCGCCGTGCCCGACGTCGGCGTCATGCGCGGCATCGACACATACTCCTCGCCGAGCTCCTTGTCGTCGTATATTCTGCCCGTGTGGCGCGAGTCGGTGCGCTGCTGCTGAGGCGGCAGCATCTCGTTGCCCGTGCCGCTGCTAAAGACGCCAGCGCCACCTCCCGACATGTGGTTCGGCGGTAGCTGGGCCGCGACTGCCGCACCGGGTGCGCCGGCAGCGAGGTTCGGGCCGCCTTGCTACGCAGCACGCCATGAGCTCCCAGGCAACCTACCAGGCACGTACCAAGTTAAGGACCGTCCAGTCGAACATCGCATCGAATTGGAAGCCCTTGCGGAAGAAGAGCTCCTTGAAGAGGCGCTTGAGGTAAGCGTAGTCGGGTTTGTCGTCAAAGCGGAGAGCGCGGCAGTACTCGAAGTAGGCGCGGAACTCGGTGGGGAAGCCGCGGCAGAGGACGTCGACAGGCGTGTTCATCTTCTTTTCCATGATCTTTTCGTACTTTTGCTTCTTTGTGTTGGCGCGTAGGCCCTGCCAGGGCAGGCTGCCGCGGATGAAGTACATGAAGACGTAGCCGAGCGACTCGAGGTCGTCGCGGCGCGACTGCTCAATGCCGACGTGGGTATTGATGGAGGCGTACCGGGCCGTGCCCGTGAGATTCTTGTTTTCCCGATACGGAATGTGCTGATGCGTCTTTGGATCGCGGTACTTCTTTGCGAGGCCAAAGTCGATGATGTGCACGATCTGGGCGCGCTTCCCAAGGCCGATAAGGAAGTTGTCGGGCTTAAGATCACGGTGGATGAAGTTCTTCGAGTGACAGTACTCGATGCGGCAGAGCAGTTGGTCGGCGATCATGAGCACTGTCTTGAGCTGGAAGCGGCGACCGCAGTAGTTGAACAGGTCTTCAAGCGACGGCCCCAGGAGGTCGATGACCATGACGTTATACTCGCCTTCAATGCCAAACCAGCGGATATTGGGGATGCCCACTACATCACCGAGCATGAGCATTTCGCACGATAGAGCCATCGGCATTACAGCCGCCATTCAAGATCTTGTAGATCTTGGATTCGTAGAGCAGCTGGGGGTGCTTGCTCTTGACGGACTCGAGCTTGATCGCGACTTCCTCGCCCGACGTCATGTTGGTACCGAGGTAGATGTCGCCGAAGGAGCCGCTGCCAATCTTGCGGCCAAGTCGGAATTTCTTACCGACGCGGAGCTCGAGGGAGCTGTCTCTTTGAGAGGAGGCCATGAGCGGAACTATCACAACGTGAGCGTCGAGGCACGTTGCACAGGTCGCCTCGGTGCAGCGGCGCCGCCCCTGCTCCTCAGGCGCGGCCTGACCGCAGCAGAGCAGGGTGGACACGCTCATGCAGGTCGAAGACGAGAGGGCCATGAGATGGAGTACCTGGTGCGCGGTTGTCGGAGGCGACGGTGCTTCGCCGGTGCGACGTTCCCTTCTGAAGAGACAAAAACCACACACCGCTATTTTTTCTCCCCCGCCTCTGCAATTTTATTCGCCGTCTGCAATTTTATCTTATCCACTGTATGTCATAACCATATTTTTTTATTGCCTTCCAATCCATGGCGGTACAAAACACGCAACTTTGTTTTGATGGAATTGCTCCGTCTTTGGGCACCTTGAATCGAGCGCTATAGAGCGCATTGGAGCGGTGCCAGATCCGTGGAAGAACCTGGCCGACTACAGTGCTGGCTCTCGCTGAACGCTTCCCTGCCCACCCGCCCAGCGTCACCACACGCCTGCCGCCGGTTGGTAGCAGCCAGGCAGACGGCGGCATCCATGGACGCGTCGCTAACCCGTCCTAGTGTCCTCCTCACCTGGAGACGGCATCTGCCACGTCCGATGTTCGGCATGTTTTTGCGTCGTGGGCAGTAACGGCAGCGACTCTTTCCTCCCTAACTCGATATTCGTTTTCAAAGTAATGCCAACCTGTAACGCTCCAATCGTTTGATAGCCGTTTTATTCGAGTCTAAGCGGTTATCGGCGCGTCCGGTTGACGCGAATGCCGGCGAACGCATCCCAATCACTTGCCGTCCACGGGCAGTGGTCGGTGGCGTGGGTGCAAGCGCGGCGTTGGGTGCGCTGGCGTCCTTGGGTGAAGTGGCGCCAGGGTTCGGCGGCGCTGACCAGCTCGCCACCGAAGTCCCGATGCTGCTATTCCTGTTGATGCCAATTATTTCGCCACCTATATCACGAGTTTAGGCAGGTCGCCGCCTCAACGACCGCCTCTACGACCACCTCTACGACCGCCTTTACGTCTGCGTGCACGTCCGCCTACCGTCATGGTCCCCAGCCGCGGCAGATTGTCCATCGGCTGCGCGATCGCTTAACGGCGCACAGGAGTACGCGGCACGGCGGCCGTTTCCGTCGGCCAATCACATGGCGGCGAGCCAATCCTAAGAAACCAAATGGCAGAGAGTCGCGGGTCATTTTCCGATGGTCTTTGCAGCAGCGTGGCATGAGACGCTCGGGACCGCGCGGTCCTCGACCCTGACGGCGCTCCTGAGCCCGCACCACTCGGAGATGAGCGTGTCCTTTTCGTCGCCGGTGCCTTCGCGCGCCGACCGTCTCGCCAAGGTTGCCCGCGCGCTGAAGAAGCGCACGAACCAAATCGAATGGGAGTCGCGGGTCGATTTCTTCGGCGGCTGGTTCCGGAAGGGTCCGCAACAAGGCAGTCTCCGCCGGCTCCGCGCCCACGCCGAGGCTGCGTTGCACCAGCGCGGCCTTGCAGTGTTGCAAGCGGCGGACGATGCGACGTGGGAAACCGCCCTGGCCCGGGACCTGCTCTATCAAGTGCTCAAACGCCAAGTAGCTTGGCTTCACGCCGTCTCGGACCATGTGAAAAAACATTTTTCCTTCACGGAAGGCTTCCGCCGCCGGTCAGCCGACGATGCCCAACGCATCGCCGGCGTCAAGGCAGCCTTTGCTGATGACATGCAACTAGCCTCGACCATCTCAGGCCTCCACGTGCTGCTACGCGCGAACGCGGCTCCGTCACGGCACGCCGACGAACCATCGGCCGTCGACTTAGCCTTTGAGATGTTCCTCGTCGCGAGCCACTTCTACAAATCGGACGTCGGACAGCGCGTCGAGAAGACGGCACTCGCGGCGCTCAAGGACGTCTGCGGACATCTGATCCCCCGAAGCGCCTTCGACGCCCTGCACCACGATGTCTGCTCACATCTTGCGCACGAGCACGCCGTGCCGGCGGCCCACCCTACGCTACTGGCCGTCGTGCGTCGCATGCTCTGCTGCCGCCTCGCGGCTTCCTACTATGCGCCCGTCGCGGCCAAGCTAATGCTGGAGCAAACGCTGTATGATCGCAGCGTTGACAAGGTGCTGCGGCTCTCGCTCGCCGAGATCGGGCTTATCGACGTCGGTGTTCCTCACGACGACATCGTCCTCACGCGCTCCATCGCGGCTATTGAAGGCCTAGCTGTGCTCATGCCGGATGGAATGCTACAGGGGTACATGCACACTATCGGGGTGCTCCACGACGAAGTCGGCAGCGCTATGGGCGTCGCGTCGTCGCTGTGCCTCTCGGCCGACATTGTGCTGCCCATCCTCGTGGCTATCCTCGCTCACGCCCACACGCCGTTGCTTCATCTGCAACTGCATGCGATGGAGGCGATCGGACTCAAGGACACGTCGATCGGCGGCGAGTCGGCCTACTACGTCGCACTGCTGCAAGCAGCCGCAGCTGCAGTTGTTGCTCACGCAAGGAACGAACCCGCCGAGTAGCTTTTTCGCGTTATTTATTTTATCGAAACATTCACTCGCCCGCGTTGTTGTCGCACGTCCATGCCCACACGTTGCGCTGGGCCGACGCCAGGTCTACGGAAGGCCCGTGACGAGACGCGCAGAGGGCGGTACATACCCACGGCGCCGAACACCGAAAGCCATGGCGACGCAAGAAGCTCGTCCACCGACTTGCGTTCCTTGTCCTGGACAACGTCACGACCGAGCGCTCTCGGAAGGGAGTACCGAGGTTCGAAGGCAGTCGCCGAGGAAGGCACAAAAGGCCTTCGAATAGGCGCCTACGGCAACGGGTGAAGGTACTGCGTGAACGTGGGTTGTACCGTCGGACAAAGGCGGGGGTGGCGCTTCGAGAACGCTTTGAATCATCTACGCGTGAGGCTCAAGGGCGTGTCGGCGCCTATTTGGGCGGCACCTCAATGGCTGTGCGATGCTGCTTGTACGGGTACTGTCCCGTGGCGCTCTCCATCAAGACGAGCCCAAGGCTCCATACGTCCGATGCGTAGCTACAAGCGTCGGCCAACTATGTGAGTGATGCTTAAGTACCTGTATGGCTCGCGCCGAATGCGCTCTGGGGACATATACTTGAACGTGCCCACGAAGGTTCCGCACATGGCTATCGATGCCGGTGAAGACGACTTCGCTTGGAGGTTTGTACCGATCGAGTTGCAGAGCTCGGTGGCGATGCCAAAGTCCGTCAGCTTAACCTCGCCCTTGGAATTAAGGAGGATGTTGGATGGCTTGATGTCGCGGTGCACGCGCTTCTTAGACCGTAGATACGATAAACCATAGAGGAGCTGGAACGTGATGTTGGCCAAGACGTGCTCGGGCACGACGCCCATGGACGACACGACGTTCTCTAGAGAGCCACGGTCCATGTACTCGAGGGCCAGAGCGACAGCGCTATCTTTGAGGAACGCGCCGTAAAAGGTCACGAGGCATGGACACTACGAACCCAGGTAAGGCTTCAGTCTCGAGCAACGAGTACCTCCGAGTCGAATAGGGCGTGGATCTCGCGCATGAGCTGCTCGCGCTTGACCTTATCAAACATATTGATGAGCTTCATCGCCAGCACAGTGCCCGTCGGTTTGTGCCGGGAAATTCGCACGGTGCCACTCGCCCCTTGGCCGATTGTATCGCCCCACTCGAGCTCAGCCGGGTTCACGGTGAAGGCACGGCCTGTGCCCTTCATCACGACCCCCGTCGACGTGATGGCGAAGTCGCCCTTGACGTAGGCCCCGGAGCCCGCCACGTACGAGTTGTTCATCCCGTCCAAGGGGCGGCCGCGATGGTTGGGTGAAAACGATCTTATTGGCTCGAAACTGCCCAATCCTCCACAAACCGATATCACTAATGGAAGGTTTCTAGTTTCAACCTACTGTGCCACGGCTAAATGCACCCATATTTTCCTTCTGAACCGCTTCCGACTCAAGCCTTCGCACCTAAGAAAGACACCTTCTTGCCATCTCCTAAAACGTAGACGTCGTTCGTCATCTCTCATTTACCCTTCGAACGACGTTGAAGGGAAGTTTGCGGCCTTTGTCAATCAGCATCCCCACTGGGCCTGAGACAACCAACAGAAAATGTTGCGTGGAAATAGCTGCAGATCCACTGTGGGGCGACTGGCTTCGCATCTGATTGGCCCACTAGAGAGACGTATTTTTATGACCGCGGGGGGAGAAATACTTGGATTTGTATACAGTGGCTGCTATTTAAATAGTAGAATGTTGGCCACGGAATGTATGCGGCGCTGGACACGAAAGATCAACGAAAACGAAGTGCATTTTTCCATCTTGGCCGTGACGAAAACCGAGGAAGATGCTGGCCGTCCAGCTGAAGACGACGTCCGCGATGGACATAACCAAGCCGCTGCGTGGGTACATCGCCAAGGAGTACTCGGAGGCAGAGGCCGACAAGTTCCAGCCTGCGCTCGTGTCGCTTGCTCAGATGCGCAAGGACGTGGAGGCCGTTCGGACGCCGTCGCCGATGTCGCGAATGGTGCTTCTGCGCTACCACGCGCAACTCGACCTTCTTGAATCTCGGTTCCCCGTGGGGGATACGCAGGTGAAGCTGCCCTTCACGTGGTACGACTCGTTCTGCCCGCGCCAAAAGCTCACGCAGAACTCGCTCAAGTTCGAACAAGATGCCGTCATGTTTCTCGTTGGCGCGCTGGAGTCACAATCTGCGGTCAACTGCGATCGGAGCACGGCGGAGGGGCTCAAGGCCGCGTGCAACCACTTTATGGCCGCGGCCGGTGCGTTTGCGGCTATCCAGGCGGCCCGTGCCCCTGGCGCGCGCACTGTGGACCTGAGCAATGACGGGCTCTCGATGCTTGTGAACCTCATGCTGGGACAAGCACAAGCATGCTTTTACGAGAAGTCAATCAAGGATAAGATGAAGGACGGGATCAAGTCGAAGCTCGCGACCCAGGCGGTCGCATTCTACACGTCGGCGCTCGACTTTGCCAACTCGGCCACATTGAAGACGACTATCGATCGACTTTGGGCCGTGCACATTGAGTTCCAAGTCATGTGCATGAAGGCTGCCGCACAGTATTGGCAGGCTAAAGCATCCAAGGACGCGGCGCTCACCAAAGGCTCCGGGTACGGCGAAGAGATCGCTCGCTTGGCAACCGCCGACGCCCTCTGTGCCGCAGCCATCAACCACGCGAACGAGAAGCGTCTTCCTCCATCTCTGCCCGCTTCCGTGCGCCAGCTCAAAGCCATCATCACCGATGGCCTCGCCAACGCGCGCAAGGACAACGACACGATCTACATGGAGACGATTCCGAAGCTCGCGGATCTACCCGTGCTCTCTGCAGCTACCATGGTCAAGCCTCAACTTCCAGAAAAGGAGAAGGTCCCCGACCTCTTTGACGGCCTCGTCCCGACTTGGCTGCGCCAAAAGACCGCCGACTTTGAGGCTACTGTGCAGAGCATTGTGACGGCGTCAGCGGCGGCCGTGGCTGCCCACAACGAGCAAGCGCGTTCGCATTTGGCCGTATTGGGTCTGCCTGCAGCCGTCGAGGCCTTTGAGAAGGGCGCGGGGCTGCCGCCGTCGCTCTGGAAACGCGTCGAAGCCTGCCAGGCCAATGGTCTTACGGCCCCCATCGGGCGCATCCTCGAAGAGAACGGTCGCGCCAAGGTTCAAGTCGAGGAGCAGCTGCGGCACATTGAGAACCTCCTGCGCGACGAAGCCCAGGACGATCTTTCGGCCAAAGCCAGCTACGGCGCTCAGTGGACGCGGGCTCCCTCGGCGGCGCTCAATGCCGGGCTGTACGCCGACGTCGACCGGTACCACAAGTTGCTGCGGGAAGCGGCGCAGTCGGACTTGGCGATCACGGCGTCTCTCAACAAGCCCGAGCTGGTGCAGCTCGGCCAGACGCAGGCTGAACTCACGGCCAAGATCCCCGAGCGCGACCCCACGGCTGCGACAGTTGACACGTCCATCCTCTCGAACCTCATGGTGCTCCTCGGTGTGCTCCTTCAGAAGCGCGACGACATGCAGGCCGATCTGGCGGCGGAGGCCGCCTCCTCACCGAGTCTCGTGGTGCTTGCGGCCACGAGCTCGGACGACGTCTTTGCCGCCAAACTCGCATCGGTGGAACAGAAGCGGGCGCTGATCGACGGCACCTTCTCGGAGCAGGCTGACCTGCTCAGCGACATCTCGGCGCGGAACGACGCCTTCAAGCAGGCGCGGCAGGCCGACCCGGTCACACGTCAGCGCGAACAAGCGCTTCTTGACCTCCAGCGGGCTGTGGAGCTCTATGAACAACTTCTCGCCAACGCCACTGAGGGCGGCGCCTTTTACGCGGAGCTTGCGCACAAGCTTCAGCAGCTGGAGCAAACGGTCACAGACCACTGTGCGGCGCGCGACCTCGAGAAGCGCGAGCTCGAGCTCAACTTTGCCCACAACACGACCGACGACGGCCGCCTCGCGCAGCAGCTGCAGCAAAGCCTGAATGTTGGTGACGATCAAATGGCCACCGACGCCGCCCTTGCTGCCAGCCTCGCCAACGGCGCCCCTCAGACCTACGCCCCGCCCTCACCCCCTCGCGCAGCCCCCCCGGCCTACCCCGGCAGCTACGGCAACCACCACCCAGCCAACCCGTACCCGCCCGCGAGCGCCTACGGCCAGCCAACGTACACGCAACAGCCGCCCGCGTACCCAGGGACGGCGAGTCCGTATGGGCAGCCCCCGCAGTACGGGCAGCCGCAGTACGGGCAGCCGCAGTACGGACAGCCACAGTACGGCCAGCCGCAGTATGGACAGCCGCAGTACGGACAGCCGTCGTACCCTGGGGCGTACCCTCAGCAGCAGCAGCAGTATCCCGGGGGGTACCCCCCGCAGCAACAGCAGCAGTTCTCGGCTTACGGGCAGCAGCAGTACCAGAGAGGGCCCCCACAGCAGCAGTACCCGCCGTACGGGCAGCCGCCCCAGCCGGGTCAAGGCCGTAACAATTACGTGTAACATGGAGCTGGGCTTGGGCAAAATGTGCGTTGCAGTGCCTTAGCCGCTGGCGCCCGTGCTCTGCAGCTGGTTCATGACCGCCCAGCGGTCCTCGGGGGCGTCCACTTCGGGATGTTTGCGGCCCTTGGTCTACGCAGGCGATGAGGAAGAGTGGCAAGGATAGCCAGGCACCTTGCCGATGAACTTGGAGCTCTTGGTGAGAGCGACGTCGACGGCGCGCAGCCGCTCCGTGAAGAGCACGGTCTTTTGGATCGCGGCCTGCATTTCAAGCAGTGCGTGGTCCTCGGTCGTGTCTTCCTCAAAGACGACCATCTCCTTGGTCTTGTCCATCTTGGCCGTGACGGCGCCCGCCCGAATCATGTCAAGCACGCTGCGTTCGGACTCGACAATGGAGCTGCGAGGAAGTGAGCCACAACGACACGGGCTTGGGTACCTCGGGATATCGTCGGAGACCGAGAGCGCGGCCGCGACCTTGCTCAAGGACACTGTCGTGTACGTGGCCGTCAGGTCGTGCACGCGCTGGCGCTTGAGAGCCTCCACGCTCTGCTTGGCGAGGCCAAGGTTGTCCGACTAGCGTCCATGAGCGCCCGCAGCAGCGCCCAACACACCTTTGCAAAGTCGGCAGCGTGCGCCTCAAGGCAGTCGACGACCTTCTTGAGGTCCTTGGTCTTGTACACCGTCGCAAACATCTCGTACGCCGCCGCATGCGCATGCAACCCGCGCGAGACGACGACCGACGTGGCTTTCGGTAGCACGGGGACATCGCCGTGCACCATCAAGTAGACGAGCACGTACTTCTTGAAGGCCTCGACGACAATTGCACTAAGCGACGTCGCCGGCGTCGTGATGGCCTAGACAGCGATACCAGCGGCGCCTCAAGAGGGGCGACGTACCATGAGGAGGAACTCGGCCGCCTCGCGGAATTGCTTCATGCCAATGTAGACCATGCCGCCGTAGTAAAAGTACTCGAGGACGTCCACGGAGCGCACAAACGAGCACACTTCAAACACGGGACTACACGCATGAACATAGGCCCAGGGGATCGAGAAGAAGGGTACCGGTCGAGCACGGGAAGTGCAGCATGGTAGCACTTGGCGTGCAAGGCAACGAGAGCGAGCGCCGAATGAAACGGGGTGAGAGCATACTTGTTACCGTGCTGGAGCTTGGCGTCGCATGGAAGCAGGGCCTCCTGGAACCGGAGCAGGAATGTGCGGAGCGGGAGAACGAGGCGGATGGCCTCGTGGCAGGCAGTCGCGTGCTTGGCGGCAAGCTTGATGAGCTCCGCGACTATGCAAGACGATGTGGGCTTGCAGCAATGCACACAAGGGAAACGCGTACGCTTTCGGAACTCGCGAATGTCCGTGGGCAACGTGGGCATGTTCGTGAGGAGATTGCTCACCTGGAGTAAGAACTGCGTGTGCGCCGTGTTGTCCGCTTCGACCTGCATGTCATCGTCACGGTTGGACGAAATTCGCGGGAGCTTCTTCGCCTTGGAGCATCTAAAAGCGCGCGTATGAGCTCGCGGCAAGCGTGCGGGCAAGTTTACAGGAGGAATGTGATGCATGTGGCATACTCGTCGACATTGAGACAGCTGATGGTGTTGTCGATCTCCGCGAGGCTGGCACCCTGGAGCGCGGCCAGCATGTCGGTCGATTCAAGCACGAGTGCCGGGCTCTTCCCGCGCGAGAGCATGAAGTCGGCGATGGATCCCATGATGCCGAAGGATTTGCGACGATGAGAGATTTTGCGGTCTGCCCTCGGCCCTACAAAGTACGAGTCAACTCGTCCGTTCGAAAACACTTGAGTTTTGTAAGACTCATCTTTAATGTACGTTTTCATACGTTCATGGAATGTCGGGTGATGTATGTGACATCGTACATTTCGAAATAATGGGTGGGAAGAAATAAAATTCCGGCCGAACGCGCTGCTCGCCGCCACCGCTGGAAGGCCCGCCACGTCTGCCGATCACAATGGAGACCGTCCAGATCGAGACGCTCAAGGGAAGGCTCCAGTGCTTGCGCATCCCGGAGCTCAAGATCATCATGAAGGCC
Organism: Achlya hypogyna; assembly: GCA_002081595.1. NCBI lineage: Eukaryota > Oomycota > Saprolegniomycetes > Saprolegniales > Achlyaceae > Achlya > Achlya hypogyna. Next base: position 13,062 of record JNBR01000481.1, read on the forward strand.
ATGAGTCTTAGTTCATCGGGGCGGAAACAAGAACTCGTCGACCGGATCTACGACAAAGTCGCGGTATGTCTGCCCACCCATGTACGCACCATCTTAGGCGTCTTCTAGAGCTACAACTCTGGCCTCGCCCAGCACGCGAGCCAATCCGAGACACATGCAACCTTCTACAAGCACCAAATGGCCAAGGCAATCGCTGTCATGAATCAACAATTAGGGATCCGGACGAACGAAATGCGGGGGCATCCGATGCCCGAGCGACCCCCTCCTGTGTACAAGGCTCCGATACAGCAGCCCATGAACAGCCACGGCTGGACGCCAGGGCCAATACCGATGCCGATGCCACCGGCACGCATGAACCAGCTTCCGTTTCCCCAAGCCTTGGCTCATGGGGTGGTCGCAAGCACAGCGCCGGAGCTCAACAATGCGCGGTGCATGTGTCCTGTGCGGTCTGGCGGAAGCACGACCAAGTGCTGTGCGTGTTCCTTGGTCGTGCACAACAAATGCCACGGGCTTCCTGTGGTACCATGGCCCGTCGCTTCTTTATTTCTCATCATCCGCAGGAGTCGACCGATTGGCACTGCGAAGCCTGCCGATCCAAGGTGTTTGATCCATTTTTCAAAGTCATTGCGACCTACGGCAGCCCGTTCTTTGCGCGCTTCAATGTCCCGCGACCGCAGAGCTTCCTCTTCGAACTCAGCCACCAGGACGTGGACATGCTTCGGCAAACGCGGGGCACAGGGCCGGGTACGTCGCTGGCTGCCGTGCGCCGCCCATGGCCGTCGTAGGCGCGACAGAGCTCCAGTTGCGCTGCTTCGCCCTGTGCCACGGCCTCTCGGAAGGCCATTCGTGGCCTACGACTTCCCAGATCAGCGTCAACGGCTACGCTGTCCAGCTCGTGCAGGTCGGTGGTGCCACCAAGTCCTGCGGCCCAGCCTTGCCTCGTAGCGGGCCAACCCAGGCCAGACCAACGTCTCCAAGGTGCTCCGCGAACTGCCCCTCAACCTGGGCCAGCACTGCCGACCAGGTCGCAATGTGGTCGAGATTCGAGGCAATGATCAGCACGGGGTGCGTCGATGCCAGTCGCCCGTTGCTCATGCGCTGCGTAGATGCTCTACGCCTTCCTCGTCCAACGGGTCGCCCGCGAGAGCCTCGACAGCCTTGTGGCCGTGGTCCAAGCCAATTCGCGCCACGTAACGTACGACAGCGCCAAACAGAACGTGATTGCATCCTTTGGCGACGACGACGACGACATTGTGGCCACCTGCACCATGCTCTCGGTGCGCTGCCCACTCGGGCTCAGCGTCATTGAGCTGCCGGCGCGCGGCGTCCACTGCCAGCACCTGCAGTGCTTCGACCTCAAAACATTCCTCATGTTCAACAAGTCGGCCCGCTCCCGTGCGTGGAAATGCATTGTTTGCCACAAGGTACGTCGCTTTTTACAACTCGGACGCCTCATGTGCGGCAGTTCATCGCGCTCAACGACCTGCGCATCGATCCGTTCCTCAAAGCGCTTCTCGCCCAAGTGGCCGACGACGAAGAGCTTGAGGAGGTCGAAATCTTCCCCGACGCCACGTGGAAAAAGCGCGTGGATGAGGAAGCTGAGGCGAAGGCCAAGAAGCCAAAGGTAGAAGAGGCGGAGGCCGTCGACGTCGCTGCGCCCGTCGATTCAATCGACCTGACGCTCTCGAGCGACGACGAAGCCGAGGCGCCGACGCCCGCATGGCGTCCCCCACCGCGACCAGCTGGCATGGACGCCATGACGGCGCTGTGGGCGCCGCTGCCGTCACCGACGTGGCCCGCCGAGTCACCCTTTCGCCTCCCAGATGCACACCCGCTCGACCTGGCGCTTGACATGCTGCCGCTGCCCAGCGACATGTGGGCACCAGCGCCGCAGCCCACCTTCGCTGGCACAAGCGCCGCTGCTATTGACGTGCTTTCGTCACCGGTCGCGCAACCCGCGCGCAGCGCCGACATCGTTTTGGTCCCGCCGCCAGCCGCCTGCAGCGCCGACGAGGTGCTGGCCGCGCCTCAAGCTCTTCCGCCAATGGCCCGTAGCTCTGACATCGTCTTTGCGCCTCCCGACACAGTGGCACCCGTGGCCCGCAGCTCTGACATCGTCCTCGCTCCTTCCGAAGCAGCGGGGCACAGCGCCGACATCATCCTCGCGCCGCCCGAAACGACAACGACGATGGCACCCAGTGCTAACTCGGTACTGCCTGCACTCGTGGCCGCCACAGCCACGGCCCGCAGTGCCGACATCGTACTTCCGCCATACGAAACACAAAGCTCCGACGTCGTCGCTGCACCAGCTTCTGCCATGTCCCACAGTGCCGACATTGTGCTGGCACCAGCTGCGTCACCCGAGGCGCGGAGTGCCGACATTGTACTGGCGCCGGAGGCATCGCCCGTGGGGCCAGCGCCCGCAAGGAGCTTCTTCGAGACGACGATGCGCACGCCGCCGCCACAGCTAACGCCGAGCCCACGGACAACGACGCCGGTGGTGTCGCCGCTGCCGGCGATTGCAAGTCTGCTTGACGACGAGGAGGACAGCTTGTCGCCGCCACTGGCGGTGTGGCCACGGACGGCAGCAAGTGCGTCACGGCCGCACCGACGACGACTCATGCGTGGGGACCATCTTGCGCGGCCTGCAAGTAGTAGTGGTAGTTCGAGCAATGCGCTGCCCGAGATCATATGTCTCGATGACGACAGCGACTAAGCGAAACACATGCAGCGAGTCGTGTTAGGCCGCTTACAACAAGCCTTGGCGCGCCAGGTCTTGGTACGTCTACAGCGCTGGGTGAGGCCGGCGTGGCCGCCACGGAAAGTACCTTTTTGTTGAGCACATTGCCCTCCGAGTCCTCAAACTCTTCCTCGTTTGCTTTGTTCCAGGTCTCCTTTTCAAGTTGCTCCTTGAGTTTTTCGTACACTACACGCGGCATCAGTCGCAGGCGCCGACGGAGCACCGTACGCGCAAGGGCGTCCGCCATGGAGGTGATGTCGTGGAAGTGTTTGGTGTTAGGGATGCCGAGACAGCGCATGCCATGGGCATGACGCCACTGCTGGAAGTGCCGGTCGAAGTCTCGTCGGCCCCAGTAGCTGTGGTTGCCGCAGATCTCGCACTTGAACTCGACACCGAGGCCATGCAGCTTGTACAGCCAGTACGGGATCGGTTTGCCGTCCCAGCCAAGCGGCAGGTTGAGCGGGTTGTAGAAGGGCTGCTCATCGTCGTCGTCGACGTTGTCGTTGTCGATCTCAACATCCGAGAGCGCGTCGTCCTCCTCCTCTAGGATCTCGGCCTGGAGTTCCTCGGGCGTGCGCGTTTGCTTGAGTTCAAGGAACGAAATGGTGGCGTGAACCACCTCGGTGAGCAGCCCGATGAGCGTCTTGACGTGGACCTCGAGGTTGGCGAGAGCTTTGCGGACGTCGGGCGCCGGGCCGCCGGCCGCGAGTTGCGCGGCGGCCTTGAGGTGCTTCTTACCCTTGAGATGGCCAGTGAAGACGGCCTCGGATGCAAACTGCTTCTGGCACGCTTTGCAGTACGTGCTGGCGGTCGTGTCAGCAGCGGGGGCCCAGCCCTTGACCTGGCCAAGCGCCCAGCTCTTCTCAAACTGCGCCTGCGCCTCGTTGACGACGTCGTCGAGGTCCACAAGGGGCTGCGTGCGCCGGTAAAAGTCCGTTAGGTAGGCACGAAGCTCCGTGAGATACGTCTCGTAGCGCGAGTCGACGAACTTGGCGGCCTCAGGGATCTTGGCCAAGTTACCAAAGCGACTGAGGTACGTAATGTAATCGACGGGCGCGTCGATGTACTCGGGCGTGCGGCCTCGCTGCATCTTGGTCGTGTCGGCGGTCTTCATCTTGTTGACACTACAAGGTGGGGTCAAGCAAAGACGACCAACGATGGAGGTACCTGGCAAACACGGGGAGGTTGAGGAACTGCGTGTGATATGCGTGCAAGTCGACGTATTTGCCAAAGCGCTCTTCGCCCGAGAACTACAGCAGCAGGAACTTCAGAGGGCAGAGAAAGGGAGGGGTCCTGAATGTACCTCAACCGTTGGGTCCATGGCGGCTTCGAGCGACGATGGCTCGTGGATCACCTCGACGTTCGGGTACTTGCGATGGAATTCGCGGATGTTTTTGAGATGGTCGTAGAAGGAGGTAAAGTTGGCGCGGCCATGGAGTGCGTCGACCTCGTCCTTGAATGCACCTTCTTTGTCCTCGTACAGCTCAAGCACGTCGCGGCTGCGCGCCGTAACGTTGTCCAGTAGTTGGCTTACCTTGTGGCCATGCAGGACACGAGCCTTGTGCTACTCATGGATAACCTGAGGAATGCCAGTCTCATCATGAGCACGTACATTCCGCGGCTTCTCATTCAGGATCGATACGATGGCCCGCTCAAAGCTTTCGATATCTTCATGGCCCGCGCGGAGGAGCTCCAAGGTGGACGACGACATGATGGCAGGAGCCGAGAGACCGCAGAAACAATCCACCAATAAAGCGAAGCGTACTTAATCGAATGGTGATTTGGATATTTCTCACGGTGGGAAATACAATAAGCACAGAGAGAAAATCAATTGCCACACTTGGCAACGCACGATGAAAGCGATGAAGCGAGTCGCCGGGCTCAGCGCCGCCCAGGCGCTTGGAGTGTACGTCGCTGTCATCGGTGTGCCCAAATGGACGTGAGTGCCTTCTCCTCGCCTCGAGTCGCGGTCAACAGCGTTTGCAGGTCCTTGGGCTCCTTGGAAGAGCATCACCCGGACAACTTGGCTGTTGTCACGAGCATCGTCGCCAGCCTCATGCTTGGGCTGCACGTTGCCCTACCTCTTGTTTGGCGAACCGCTCAAGTAAGTCTTACCACCGACTCTCGCTCTTCAGCGCGGTGTAGATGTCGCACTTTACAGTGCAGCAAGCAATCGGCAGCCTCGGTCTCACGCTGGCCAGCGTTGGGGTCATCCACGTCATCCTCATCTTCTTTGGCGCACCCGTCCTCGAGTTCGTTGCGATACATCAAGTTAACGAGACGGTGCTCATCGTGCTGTAGCTTGTTCCAGCGCACGCTCCTGTTGGCGACCTACCTCGCCTTCATGGCGGTCTTGCCCCTCACGTCAGCTCTTGGACTCGTGCATGCGCATGAGTACGTTGAGACGATCTTACATCAACGGTACATCCATCGCTAGTCATCATTATGACCATGGTACATAGCTGGCGCAACCATGGTGAGCGCCAGGGTACGTGTACATTCGTCGGCACTCTTCTCGGCGCCTACATCGGGGCCCTCCTCCTGCCTCTCGACTGGGATCGCCCCTGGCAGGTACCCATGCCTACTGCGACATCGCGCCTCACGCCTGCACTACGTAGCAATGGCCGCTACCGTGTGTGTACGGTGCTGTTTATGGCCAGATCGCGGGACTAGTCGTTGCTACGGGATTGCTCGTGGCGCAAACTCAGGTTGTTAAGCGGCATGATTAACACGCAAACAAGAGGCCCGCCGCGACAGTCTTGGCCACCTCGTCGCCGCGCAGCAGTCGCACAAGCTCGATTCCCATCTCCATAGCCGTTGCGGGACCTTGGATGCGATGAGACAAAGCGCGTGAACAACGTACCTTGGCTGGTGATGCAGTTGTCGTGGACGACAACGCGCTGCGATGAGTACGACGGCACCTTGTCGGCGAAGGCTGGGTACGCCGTCGCATTGGGGCCGATAAGCAACTAGAGCGGAATAAGAATGGAAGGCAGCATGCGTGATCCGGACGTTGTGAGGATGGAGGACGACGGCAGGGGAGGCGCAGATAGCTCCGTACAATTTGCCGCTCTCCTTTTGCCGGCGCAACATGTCGATGAGCACTGGACAGTCGCGAAGGTGGTTAGCGCCAGGAAGGCCCTAGAGAGACAATTAGAAGAGTGCCTCGGTGAACATGGAACAGACGCCCGGTAGGACGATTAGGTCGAAGGCTGAGGTAGCGCACTCCTCAATGACCGTGTCCGCTTGGACTTGAAGCCCTCGAGACATCTTCACAAGCTTCTCGCCACTCACCGACGCGAGCGTAACCTACTCCCTCGCAGGTTACGCCGAGAAGCTGCTGAAGTCAGCCTACATGGACGCCACCGCGCACAAGGACGTCCTGCAAGCAAACAGTTTCGATCTCTTCACTTCCGTTGGCCTATAGCACCACGGGAGACATCCATCCATCTCCATTTGCACGTCTACCACTGGGATCAACGCCGTGGGGTTGGTGGTTGCGGCAGTCGTCATGGCGGTGCGTACGAGCTTGTAAGGGGAGCGATGAAGAAAGATCCGTTGCAGGACGCTCGCCATGGCTTTGTTATATCCTTTCACAACCGATATATTGCCATCTTTGCTAACCGTTATAATCGAATGTAACAAGTTATTGCTGTTATATGTAAAAACCGTCAAATTTCATAGGACGGCAACTACGCGCAGCACTCGGACGGGGCCTTGATGGGCTCGACCTTGGTGTCAAGGGAGATCTTGGCCACGGGCGAGGCCGCGCTGTTGGCGTCGAAGTTGCGGAGTATCGTAGTGGCTGTCTGGACGAAGACACTTTCGACGTTCATGGCAGTCTTGGCGGAGGCCTCGATGAAGTGCAGCCCATGGCGCGTGGCCCAGTCCTGGGCCTCGTCAAACGATACTTGTCGCAAGTCGTCTGGAAGGTCCGCTTTCATACCGACAACCATGACCTCGATGCCCGAGTTCATGCAGTTCTGCTGGCATTCCTGTAGCCACCGGGGCAAATGAAGGAAGCTGTCGCGCTTGCCAATATCGTAAACCAGGAGGACACCATCGGCACCGCGGTAATACGAACGTGTGATGGAGAGAAAGGTTTCTTGACCGGCTGTATCCCAGATCTCGAGCTTGACCTTCCGACCGTCGAGGTCGAGCAGCTTGGCGCCGAACTCGACGCCAATGGTGAGGTCATGCGTGCCCACGAACGTCTGCTCCGTGAACTGCAGCAAGAGCGAGCTCTTCCCGACCTCCGAGTCCCCGATGATGATGTACTTGAGCGTCACGAAGACCATGCCGAAACGACGGTCATCGCTCTCCCCACACTATCCGGACGACCGGATGCATCAAGTTGAAGTTGGCACGAAGATCGCATGCGCTCGTTCTCGGCCGACGCCAGGAGCTTCGCCGCGCTGTCACTAGCGCCCCGCGAAATGCTGCTATGCGTCGGGCGACGCAAAGCCACGACATCTACCTCAGAGCTGAGAGGGACAGACGAGGCATCGACGCGCTGGATCAATTAGGAGCTCTATCCCTTGCGGCCAACATGCTACAATGCAGTACCCGAGCATGGCAGCGACAGCCTGCCACTGGTGGCCATGCAGGTAATCGTTGCGACGGCGCTTCGCACGTACTCCCGCTTGCGAGTTGGGTGGGGCTGGTCAGTATGGGTGTATGGAAGCATTGACAGTTCCAGGGCCAGTCGCGCGGCAAATGCGACTGCTGCATGCGCTTTCTGCTCTTAAAGTCATCGCTGGTACCGCATGTACATGTATATTGGAGTTCCCAGCGCGCGGCCAGCGCTCCCGTGCCCGATGATGCGACTGCAGGTCGCGCATTGAGAAATCTCTGATATTGGAGTACGGCCTCTGCAAGCCAAATGAACTCGAAGCGTTCGCATTGTGCTCCCGAGGGATCTTGGCGGCAAGGAGGCTTCGATTGTCATGTTGAACACGACATCGCAATTCTCGGAAACGACACGCTTGGCACCGCAGCCGCGGAAGAGAGAATCGGGCAGAGGTGCTGCGCCAGCTGGTCGCTGGCTCCAACTTTCAATGTTTCAACTGGATTGTGGAGGACTCGTGAGCTTACACAGTACTGTACGGCGATTTATAAGCTGTGGATTGAGCTATAGATGCTGCGACGCAAGCAAGCACAGGTGATCCTTCCATTGGTGGCAGCCTGGGTGCTTGGCAAGACGATGGCTGTTGCGGTGTCGTGCGAGCCAAGGGCGGTGGACGTTGATGTGGCCGCAGTCGGCGCATCCAGTCGGAGGCCCGACCAGAGGCCAAGGCAGATTGTCTCACGGCATCGCAGCCACATCCCGCGATTGACAGCGATCTTTGGAATTCTAGAAAACGTGCGCGCTACGGCCGAGTCCTCCAAGAATCAGCCTCTGGCGCGTTCCTGCGCTCCAGCCGGTCGTGGCGTCGACCCTTGCAGGGCATGCAAAGCGCCTTCGCGGTCCCATCCCAAGGATACCCCAAGCTCGTCTCGGCGACAGCAAGCTACCTCATCGGCACCGCAGCGTATCGGGCAGCACAGCAACAGCACGGTCGATGCAACCGCCCATGGCCGTAGCCCTTGCGCACCCAATCCTCGCCGACGGCAGGACACGCACCCATGTCACTCGCGGTCATCGCGGCCACTTCACATAAACGCCACCTTGCACTTCAACCTGCCGTGCGATCTTGCTCTTTCCTTTGCGCCCGCGGCTACTTGGGCAGTCCGCAACACCTTGCGCTGGCTTGGCACCCGCTCAATCGCCTTGCAAGCGCGCCTCGTCCATCCATCGTCGTTGCTTGAAGCCCAAGCGGCTTCCGCTGCGCCACCATCGGGTGCCCAACTCCGAATCGTCGAATGTCTGGCGGTAAAAAGACGGTAAAAAAGCGGTAAATTCCCGTAAAATTTGCGTCAATGATGCGCTTTGTGCGCGTTTTGTGCGGCTGCGCCACAAGAATTTGTGTGACGCTCCGGTGTCGGCCACCTGGTTTCCAGGCTCCACCAATCAGCATCGAGACCTGCGAGAACAAATATATTCATTGTGAGAGGTCGTGCGCAATCGCGGAGCTGAAGAGCTTTTAGTTCGAAAATTGCAAGATGCAGAACGCAAGGACAGCAAGGAAGGCGGCGTCGACGATGCACCGCGTCATGGAGTACGCGTCCAAGCCACAGAGTGGTGTGACGCTCCAGGAGCTGCTTGAGTTTGGCAGCGACATCACGCCGGCCAAGCTCATCCATTCGGCCAAGTTCCTGCACCACGAAATGCCCATCCGGTATGCGCACCGAGTGAAGGACCTCGACACGCTTCCGTACGGACTGTGTCAGATGCCGTCCGTTCAGCAGGTCAAGCAGTGGTATATTCATTCGATGGAAGAGCTCTTGGCATTTCCCAAGGTGCAGACGGCCGCGGACGAGCGCCGGTTCACGTCGATGATTGAATCCATTAAAGACCGCCACAATGCAACGCTTTTCACCATGGCCCGCGGCGTGCATGAGCTCAAGATGGCCATGGTGGCCGCTGAGCGCAACGGCGACCTTGGTATCACCATGGCCGACATGATCGACCTGCACTCGTTTCTTGACGGTTTCTATCTCAGCCGCATTGGCATCCGAATGCTCATGGGTCAACACATCGCGCTCCACGAGAAGGAGAACGGCTGGGTGGGCTCCATCTGTGAAGCCACATCGCCTGCCGAGGTGGCCCTCGCCGCCGTTGACACAGCCCGACACATGTGTATACGGCAGTACGGCGATGCTCCCGACGTCGAGCTGCACGGCGACACCAACTTCACCATGCCGTACGTGCCATCACACCTGCACCACATGCTCTTTGAAGTCATGAAGAACTCGATGCGCGCCGTCGTTGAGTTTCACGGTGTCGATAACGCGCTCCCGGCCATTAAGCTCATCGTCGCGGACGGAGACCATAACGAAGACGTGAGCCTCAAGATCTCGGACGAAGGCGGCGGCATTCCCCGCTCGGCGCTGCCGCGCATCTGGTCGTACATGTACACAACTGCCAACTCACAAGCGTTCGACTCGATGATCGGCGACTCGATGCCCATGGACTTTGGCGGCGAGTCGCCGCTCGCCGGCCTCGGCTACGGCCTGCCCATCTCGCGCCTCTTCGCGCGGTACTTTGGCGGCGACCTCCAGATCATCTCCATGGAGGGCTACGGCACTGACGCCTACTTGCACCTGCGCCGCGTCGGCGACGCATCGGAACCGTTGCCGTGATGCGCTCTGTCTCCTGTTATTAATTCTATCTAAATTCAAGTACACTAATGCCATTGAACACTACTCCCTGGACGATGTACTTCTTCGTAGCGGGCCCTCGTCATCGGCCTCGCTCTTGGTGTTGGCTACAAACAGCGCCGACAGTGCCGGTGCCTTGCGCAGCGGCGTGGCATGCAGCAAGCCCCTTGCGCGGGGCTTGGTCGTTGTTGGCAGTTTGCGGTGGGGCTTGGCGAAATCCAGCTCCGGGTTTAGAAATCTACATTCGTTCTCGGTGCCTTCCGTGAGCCGCAGGTTACCGCGACAGCTGGCGCTTGTCGGCCTTGGCGTCCAGGTCGACCGCGAGGCGCTGCAGGGTCTCATCCCGCTCGTCCATCATCGCCCGGAGCGCGCCGACTTCGTGCTCGAGTGTCGCGAGTGCCTTGCCTCGGTCGTTGAAGTCGTGGCGCGACTGAACGGTCTTGAGCCCACCGCTCTTGGCGTCCTACGCTTTCGTCGCCCAGGCTTTTCGCGGCGCCGCCTACATCCATGCGTTGCTGCAGCTGCAGGATCGACCCGCGCAGCTCCGTCTTGGCCTGCTGGAGCTCATCCGCTAGGGCGGCCACGTGCTGTCGCGCGTCGTCGGCGCTAGTGTCATCCTGGAGGCGGCACGTGAGCGCGGCAGAGAAACCCTCGACCGTCGCCGCCACTTCCTTGGCCGAAACGGCATCCGCGGTCGTGAGCACGGTCACCGTTGATGAAATACCGAATGCCAGCGCCCGTGCAACGCGGTCCACGTGCCGCAGCAGCGCCTACAGCCAGCCCGTTAGCGCGGGGCGGCGTGGCCTCGTACGCCGGTGGTGTCGGGGGCGTCGGCCACGGCGGCGTGGTACGCGTCGTTGATCACGTCGATGACCTTGTCAAGGTTGCGCCGCATCTCGGAGCTCATGGCCTTGCGCGTCTGCCGGACGACGTTGAGGTTACGCGAGAGCTCAAGAAGCGCTGTGCGCAGAGATGGCACGTGGCCAAGCGCGAGGTCTGCGGGCCGTGAGCGACGACGGTGCACCAGACGCACCGGGTGTCGGCAGCAGCGCAGCTTCGGGCACTGCCGGCTTGAGCAGCGGTAATGCCGTGTGCAACTCCTCGCGGACCTTCTTGATCTTGGCGCGGAGCCCGCCGAGCTCTTTGGCGAGAACCACGTCGCGCTCGTCCTGGTTCATCTTCATCTACGCTGGGCCGTCGACCGCGTTCTCACGAATGGCCACCGGCCGTACCTGGCTGCGAGTCACTTCAAGCAAGCTGCGGACCATCTCGACGCCGCTTTGGCACGCCTGCAGCTGGGCCTCGACCTCGGCGGTCCGAGGACCATCGACCCCCTTGGGTGGCGAAGCCTTGGGCGGCGGCTG
>JNBR01000481.1:24437-48595 GCA_002081595.1 Achlya hypogyna
CGGAGGGGCTGCGGGCGGCGGTGGCAGCGCCACGGGCTGTGCCTTGGGCAGGTCGAGCGTCGCCCGCACGTTGTGCTCGATCTTGTGCTTCATCTCGGGCGGCAGCTCGTAAGCACCGAGGTCCGTCTGCGCCGGCGGCGCCCGCGACTGGTGTTCTCGCCGCCGGGCATGGATCGCAACTGGGATCTTATTGGACGGTGGGACCGACATTGGTGGAAAAGTTTTCTTTTCCGGCGTTGCAGGGACCGGGACCGGGACCGGCATCGGGGCGGGCGGTTCTGGCTCGGGCGGCGGCGGTGTCGCCGGCACAGGCGCGGGTGTTGACGGGAGGGACGTCGGTGCTTCGAATGAGATGACGACGGGCTCGACGCGGCGGGGCGGAGGGGTCGCAGGACGAGGTGGCGGTTCGGGCGTCTGGATGACGACGACGGGCGGTTTGGCCATCACGTCGTCCACGTGCTTGTAGATGTCTGCGCCGCATGAGGCTGCGGTTGCGGGCATTGATCGTCGTACCGTCCACTTGGGCGGCGAAGGTCTTTTGCACCACGGCAATGTTCTCCATAACCTCGTCCTTGTCGGCGCCGCGGGCCTACGACACTAACTAAGCTGGCGAAGCCGGGGCAGCGTACAATTTGGATGTTTTCAACAGCGCCTTGCAGCGCCGAGTGAATGGCCATCGTCGCTCGGCGCTGCGCGTCGCCGAGGCTCGTCATGATGCTGCGCACGTTGGTGGCCTCTTCGGCGACCCGCCCAATTTGGGCCATGGCCTCCGCGTGCAAGTCGGCGGCGTTGTCTGCGAGGCCCCGCACTTGCCGGTCGAGCACCTCGAACTGGTCGCTGTAGTCGGGAATCGCCGCCCGCGTCTCGTCGATAGCGGCGCGGAGCTCGGTCGCTAGCTCCGCGCTCGAGGCCTCGCACTTGGCTTCGATCGCCTCGATCGCCTTGGGCAGCGCAACGAACTGTTTTTCGCACTGCTCTTCGAGCGCGAGGATGCGCTCGGCGAACCGCGTGAGCACCGTGCGGACCGCGGACGCATGCGCCTGTAGATCCCGCTGCACCGTGAGCAGCAGCACCGAGCTTGGCCGCTCCTCTGTCTCTTCCCCGCTCAGGCCGTCCATCGGCGGTTTCGTCCGCTTCTGCTCGAAACAGTCGAAGCCACAAGTACCCACCAGCACGTTCATGCCCTGCGCACTCCTGCCTGCATGTCGGCCCCACCAAGCTTGTCCTCCCCATCGTAATGGCATCCAGAGCATTGCCTTGAGTTACATCGTCATTTACGGGAACGACGCTCCGTCGTCCATTTCGCCGACGCCGACGACTACATTGTGCTTGACAAGGTTCATGCGGAAGAGCGCGGCCTTGGTGTCTGCGGTGTACTGGCGGCCCACGGCGAGCGCGTTCTTGAAGGCCTTAGTGCGCATGTCCGCTTCGTGCGCCAGCAGCACCATGTTGTGGCTGTCGATGCGTGCGTGAATCTTGCCACGGAGGATGAGATCGCGGAGCTCGTCTTCAAGACCGGCCGGCGTCGTGTTGAAGGCCTCGGCCATGACGCCCATGTCCACCGACAGGTACGGGTAGAAGTACTGCACGATGGCTCGGTGGCGAATCTCCTTGGCGAGCGCTTCCACGTGGCTCGACAGGTTGAGGTCGAGCAGCCACTCCTCCTTCATCTCATGGAGAATTTGCAAGCACGACGCGTACTGGCTGCCATAGAAGTCGTTGATCATCTCTCGCAGCCGCGGCACCAGCTCGAGGAAGGCCTTGAACGACGGGTTGTTGATGACCTAGCTGTCGATGGGTGAAGGGTGCGCAGGAGCGGCGCTACCTTGTCCCGCAGCTCGGCGCGGTCGAAGGTCGCGAGTGCGCACAGCCCACCGAAAAGCGCAATATCCTCGGCGTGGAGCACTTCGTTGTACGACGCACCGATCTCAACGTTGCACTCGACGAACTTGAGCGCAGCGTTGTGGTACTTCTTGTTGACAAGGTGCACGAGACCAAAGGTGGCCGCCACCTTGGACGCAAAGCTACAACTATGAGCTTGGGCCAGGAAGAGAGAATTCTTACATGACGTCCGTCTCGACAGCCGACTGCTCGAGCTTCACGAGGTAGTTGGACACGTTACCAAAGTTCTTCAAGTGCACCGAGGCCTACGAACGGCGTAAGCAACGATCGAATGTGCAAGCGAACCCGAATGACGTTGAAACACATCTCGGCAATGTGCTTGTCCGACGTGCAGTAGTCCCGGGCCTGGACGAAGCTGCGCAGGGCCGAGGCAAGGTCGCCGACACGGTAATAAAACTCGCCAAGGTCGTTGTGTCCAATCTAGAAGCATACGCATGAGCCCGCACGATAAGACTAGTTGTGACCTACTCGAATGCTCTCCTTGATCAAGCTCGATTTGTACGAGTTTAGCTCTTGTTCGAGGCGTTCGTGGCGGCTTGCATTCGACCGGTTGGCGGCTTCCACAAAGGCCGTATCGACCTTGAAGTCAAGCGGGAGCAAGTCCGCGTACTTATTCGTGAGCTCGCGATACAAAACCGTATTAGCTGCAGTCTTTGGCGTCTCGAGCTCCGCCAAAAGCATGCGCAAGGCATCCTTGGCATGCTGAAGGCACACAGCTACATGAGCATAAGCCGCCTGCGCACGGCAATACTGCACCATACCGCGCTTGCTCTCGGGGTCCAGGACGCAGTGCTTGCCGTACTCAACGATGAACTGCAGATGGCGGACGCGATTGACGCCCGCGTACTTGGACACGACTGCCTCGAGGTCGAACGTCTCAAGCCCCATGGCGGTCCTGCGATGAGGGGCTAAACTTTCCTTATCCCCCTACACTCAATATCGAATCTCAGAGGTGGTGAATTTGCGATCTTGCCACAGCCACCTCCGACGGCAACCCGGCGCATGAGAGGCCTCAGGGGCAGAACACTGCCGCGTATGAGGGGTGGCAATCGTGGCCGCCAGCCCAACTTTGGTGGGTACCATGGCCTCCATCCTTCGCCGTCGCGTCATCATCGCTGCATGCACCCCTGACTACTGCGAACCCAGGCGCATAATTATTAGCGGTCATGGATCGCTCCGACGTGTGGCAGCTGCAAGCACGAGCACATGCAAAATCGGCTGCACATGATGCAATCGCCGTGCATAACGCGAACGGTACGTGGTGTTTATGCAAAACTTATCACTCGAACGGCGCGTGATGCAATCGACTGGCTTCAAGTCAATGAAGCATGCAGCAATACGGCAAGACAACGGACCGAAGCTCCGTTAGGACGTATCTTGCAGAGGTTTCGTGCTTGAAGACGCATTGGGTTGGGTAAGATGTCGCGAGCCAAGTCAATGAATCCAGCCGGAGGCGTGGCCATCCTCCATGTAGGGCTCGACGAATCCGCGGAAGTGCACGTCGTCGCCGGAGACGCCCCACCGCGCACCGTACCCGTCCTGTTGCCGAACCTCGAGCACAATAGGGCCGTTTGGGAGCCCGTGCGTGTTCATCCAGACCATCGTGTCAAGGATCTCGGTGACTTTGGCGTCGCCGAGGGCGTTCTTCGCGGCCTCGGAGCCCTTGTTGGTGCCCCACCAGCCATCGAGGCTGCGCTGCGCGTGCTTGGTCCACTGCCGCGCACCGACAGTAAGTGTCGTCCGCACGGTGGCCCCGCCGTGCTTAAGGTTGAAGGCCGCCATGCATTGGGACCGCGTCGGAGGACACACGATCTGGCTTCCAATTGTGCAGCGCACGCCGAGCAATGTAAGGAGTCCTCGCGCGCCACCGACAGCGTGAACAAAGGCATCCATGGCCTCAAACGTTCCATCAATCGCACGAACCACACTGACAGGCAGCGCCAGGATTCGGTCGAGCGCGCGGCGGTCCTCAATGACGCCATCGATGGTCGGAGGAAGCTGCAGAGCGGGATTTGTGCCGGATGTTGCCCAGAGCTCGAAGACATGGGCTAGTAGCTTATAGTACGCGTGTGGCCACATCCCCACGTATAGCTGCGGGGGTGCGGCTACTGCACTGGGCTCGGGGTCGGGGTCATGTAGGAGCTGCGCGGTAAAAGCTGTCGCGACCGTTGGGGAGACGCCTAGCACCGCCCCCCATGCTTCGGATGTCTCGTGGCCGCATCGAAAGTACGCACGCAGCAACGCTGCGTGGCCCGCACTGTCCATCGACGTCACAAAGTTTGCCGCGCTCAATTTGTGGACGCCACTCGCGAGTGATGGTCGATAGTCAGACGGTCTGATCTTGCAGGGCGTGCAACACCCGCGCACGCCAGCGGGACCGCAAGTTCAACCGGTCTGAGCGGGCGAGCGGCGATGGCGTGAAAGATCTGGTATCGCCAAGAAGCCAGCGTTCCCCACCCCACTATCCCAAAGATCGCGTTCGAGCCAGGTAGCCGCCCGGCGTCTCCCGCCTTGCGATCTTTCTGGCTCGAATCGTCTCGTCCCCCGAGAAGGCGCTGCCCATCAGCCTCGTCCGATCGCTCCGCCGATCCCGTGCGGCAGGCATGCAACAGGCGCCGCAGGGCGGACGCGATGATGCGATGCAGGAGCGTCGCGGCTGGTCCCGCGGTGTCTCTCGGCGCGAATAAACGTGTGGCAATAAAATACACCGCATGCAAATGCCCCTTACAAGATGCCGTCATAAAATTCGAAAAATCCATCGAAATTAAAAAACGCCCATTTCGTTGGTCGTTGTCGCCTAAAAGCACCTCTTTTTTTGAATTCAATAAAAAATTAAAGCGCATTTAAAAAAACAATGGACTGGTGCCAGCTGGCGGGCCTTTCGATATTTTTATTGCTCGCCACTGGCTTCTCACTTGAGGTTTGTATGGTGGCGGGTGGTGGCCGGGCGACTATCTTGCGGTCAGTATTGGTCGCGTAGGGCCGGAACGAATAAAATTGTGTTGATTTTTTGAAGCCCACTACGCGCATTTTAATTCGACATTGGGAGGTTTGACTCGACATTTGTATGCCCAAAGCTACCGTGGAAAAAAAGCAGCGTGAGGCAACACGTTACTTATTTTGTGAAGTTCTTTGCTGGGCTTTGTTTGCATTTTGCTCAGGAGACTGACAAGTTCATTCTTCTGCACCTGGGATCTGCCTGCCGCTGAGAGGCCCCCACCGCACGCCCCCCCAGACCAGGTCCGTCGCCCGCGCCGGTGATGGAGCCTTATGTGTCCTTCCCTCCAGTAGGCCCACATCTGCGTGAACATTGCAGTTTAACCAAGGTATGGAGCACCATGAAACAGTCGCGTTACCCCTGGGCGGCAACAGCGAGTGTTGTCAAAGTGGCAGGTTCTTAAGAGAGGATGTAGGTACCATGGCGTCACAACGAGAGAGTTCGTTGGAGCTCCGCGTCGGCAAGAAGTTCCGACTTGGACGCAAGATTGGCAGCGGCTCCTTTGGCGATATCTACCTCGGCACCAACATGACGTCGGGCGAAGAGGTCGCGATTAAGCTCGAGTCCGTTAAAAGCAAGCACCCCCAGCTGCTCTACGAATCCAAGATCTACAAGATCTTGAATGGCGGATGTAATTCTGATTGCTATCAGTCAACGGAGACTGATGCTCATTTGCGTAGTGGGTATCCCCAACATCCGCTGGTTTGGTGTCGAGGGCGAGTACAATGTCATGGTCATCGACCTCCTCGGCCCATCGCTTGAAAACCTTTTCGATTACTGTGGTCGCCGCTTCCAGCTCAAGACGGTGCTCATGATCGCCGATCAGCTGCTCTGCCGGCTCGAGTACTGCCACTCAAAGAACTTCATCCATCGCGATGTCAAGCCCGACAACTTCCTCATCGGTCTCGGAAAGCGCGCCCAAATCTGCCACGTGATCGACTTCGGTCTCGCGAAGAAGTACCGGGACCCGAAAACGCACCAACACTTCCGTATCGGGAAAACAAGAACCTCACGGGCACTGCGCGCTACGTGTCGATCAACACGCACATCGGCATTGAGCAGTCGCGCCGTGACGACCTCGAGTCTCTTGGCTACGTGTTCATGTACTTCATCCGCGGCAGCTTGCCGTGGCAGGGCCTCAAGGCCAACACAAAGAAGCAGAAGTACGAACGCATCATGGAGAAGAAAATGAACACGCCGATCGAAGTCCTCTGCAAGGGCTACCCCGCCGAGTTCCGCGCCTACTTCGAGTACACCCGCGCCCTTCGCTTTGACGACAAGCCCGACTACGCCTACCTCAAGCGCCTCTTCAAGGAGCTTTTCTTCCGCAAGGGCTTCCAATTCGACGCGATGTTCGACTGGACGGTCCTCAACCTGGTACGCTTCTGCCCTACGTCGACAGCGAGCTCATTGGTTTCCGCGTAGCAAAATGGCCGAAGAGAGCGTGATGGCAGTGGCAGCGCCTCCGGCGCCCCACAGCCCGCCACTGGCGCCACGGCCGCGCCACCCACGGGCAACCCCATGGACTCGCAGCAGCGCTCGGCCCGCATGGAGCCAATGCGCCAGGACTCGCGCGACATGCGCGCCAACTCGGGTCGTCTGTATGTCCGCGAGGACTCGAAGGAAATGGCCGAACTCCAGCAGTTCCAGCAGATGCAGCAGATGCAGATGCAACAGCCCTCGAGTGGGTACGCCAACGGAAATCGCGACGATAGATTATATGTGGCCCCCCGAATGGCTTCGAACGGCGACCTCAACGACCCGAGCAAGCTGCCCAGCCAGCGCCAAAGATATTGATTACATAGCTCGTCGGATGTAGGCCCTTCACGTGAATTGCACGTTTTCTCTTAAGAAAAGTATGAAACCCATCGGTCTCGAAGATGACGTGGCAGCGGCGTGTCCCCTCCGTCGCGTACACCGCAACCAGCGCCTAGCCGAATGCACCATCCATCCCCGCATCACCCCGTGGATCGCATTTCCTGAGTGCCAAAGCGTCATGTCCGTCCATCCCTTCTCCCTGACGTTCCTCACCGCTCTCGAGCTCGTATGGGGCCGGGGCTGGGGTATCGCCGCTTCCAGCTCCCTGTGCACTTCACGTCGTCCCTCGTATCATCATCACCCAGTGTCTCCCATGTCCGTAGCCCGTACCGCGTGTCCGTGTGTGCCGCGGCTATGTCCATCCATGCCACGGCGCTGCACCCACACGCGGGTGCGAGGCGATCGTCGGCGGGCGTCCACGAAGGGCGCACATCGCCGTCCGCTTGGTATACGTCATGCTCCCGACCTCGCGGCGCTCTGATGATGAAACCAAACTGCACCATCGACGTGTTTCATTGGCTAAAATTCGGCGTATCCGGAGGAATCACTGGCAAGCGCTGGCGCCATACAAAAAAGAAGAGAAAAGCGGAAGATGTGGCGGTTGATCCGGATACGCTCGAAAGATCTCTCGACTGAGTCATTCTCCATTTTAGATCGACTTTGACACCATGGCCCACATCATCACTGCCGTGGCTAGCGCGAGCGTCGACATCGTGCCGGTGCGCCGCGCGCTGCTCTCGGTGTCCGACAAGACGGGGCTTGTGGACTTGGCCAAGTACCTCGCGGCACAGGGCGTGGAGCTGCTCTCGACGGGCGGCACGGCCAAGGCCATCCGCGACGCTGGACTGCCTGTGATTGACGTGTCGGAATACACGCAGTCGCCGGAGATGATGGACGGCCGGGTGAAGACCTTGCACCCGAAGATCCACGGCGGTCTGTTGGGTGTGCGTGGCAACAAGCAGCACGAAGATGACATGGCCAAGCACGGCATCAAGAACATTGACCTGATGATCCTCAACTTGTACGCCTTTGAAGCCACCGTTGCCTCGGGCGGCAGCTTCGAAACGTGCATTGAAAACATTGACATTGGCGGGCCGTCCATGCTGCGGTCGTCAGCCAAGAACCACGCGAGCGTCGTTATTTGCACGGCGCCGTCGCAGTACAAGGACCTTGTGGCCGAAATGAGCACTCATAACGCCGGGACGACGCTTGCCTTCCGCAAACGCTGCGCTGCGGCCGCGTTTACGCTCTCCGCCTACTATGACTCGCAGATTTCCAAGTGGTTCAACGAGCAGCTCGGCAGCGAAGCCACCGCCGTCACGCGCGTGTACGAACCCGCCCTCCCGCTTAAATATGGCTGCAACCCCCACCAGAACCCGGCGTCCATCATGACGATCAAGGGCCACAACCTTCCGTTCAAGGTGCTCAATGGCACACCCGGCTACATCAATCTCCTCGACGCGGCCAACGCCTACCAGCTCGTTGCCGAGGTCCGGCAGGCGCTGCATCTGCCCGCTGCCGCCTCGTTCAAGCACGTGAGCCCTGCTGGCGCGGCTGTGTACGTGCCCCTCGACGACAAGCTCAAGGCTGCCTACGAGGTGGGCAACATCGAGCTCACGCCGCTCTCGGTCGCCTATCTCCGCGCCCGCAACGCTGACCCGCTCAGCTCGTTCGGCGACTTTGTGGCCGTCAGCGACATTGTTGACGAGGCGACGGCTAAGGTGCTGAAGCGCGAGGTGAGCGACGGTATCATTGCCCCGGGCTACGAACCTGCGGCGCTCGAAATTCTTGCCGCCAAGAAGGGCGGCAAGTTCATCGTCCTCGAAGCCGACGCTGCCTTCGTCCCGCCGCCCATGGAGTATCGCGAGGTGTACGGCATGACGTTTGCCCAGCGCCGTAACGATGTACTCTTCAACCACTCCCACGTGGCCGACGTGCAGACGAGCTGCGCACCGCTCACGGACGCCGCGAAGCGCGATCTCATCCTCGCCGCCATCACGCTCAAGTATACGCAGAGCAACTCTGTCGGCTACGCCAAGGACGGCCAGATGGTCGGCGTCGGCGCAGGGCAGCAGAGCCGCGTCGACTGCGTCAAGCTTGCGGGCCGCAAGGTGGCGGTGTGGCATCTGCGCCAGCACCCCAAGGTGGCTGCCCTCGCTTTCAAGCCCTCGGTCAAGCGCCAGGAGCGCGTGAACGCTCGCGTGCGCTACATCGAGGGCGACATGGCGCCTGTGGAGAAGGCGGCTTTTGACGCGCAGTTCGAGTCGGTGCCCGAGGCGCTCACGACCGCCGAGAAGGAAGCGTTCGTGGCACAGCTCAATGGCGTGTCGCTCGCTTCCGATGCTTTCTTCCCCTTCCGCGACGGCATTGACCACGCCGCCAAGCTCGGCGTGTCGTTCATCACGCAGCCCGGCGGCAGCAACCGCGACGACGAGATCAAGCAGGCGTGCACCGAGTACGGCATCACGATGACCTTTTCGGGCGTCCGCCTCTTCCACCACTAAGTGTCGAATGTTATCTATCTACGTACCATGTACGCGTTGCGTTACCGCAGGCAAGGAGTCGCCGCGACGCTGCCCGCCGCTTGGATAATCGGGGCCCGAACGCGCCTGAAGCCTTCGGCGTCGAAGTGCTGTCAGGCGCTCAGTCCATAGTTCTAGCTGTCCGAGGTTGCCATGGGCACGTGCGTCTGTCAGAACCAGTGAATCGACAGGCTGCCGCCCAGTATCCATCGCTCGTTAAGCGAGGACTTGCTCGCCTGGAGAAGGAGCCCACTGTCCAGAGCTACTTCTGCGTTGTTGCAAACTCGGATTCAAGGCGCTTCTCGAGGCGCAAGGCGATCAGTGCCTTGACCCCTTCCTGCGGCATGCTTCACGCGGATGATTCCACAGTATCCATTTCCATGCACATGTAACTGAATCTATCTACGCGACTTTGCGGACGTCGCGTAGCTCAGCGCGAAAGACTTCGCCGAGGGCAGCATCGAGGATGTCGAGACCGAGCTCCACTTCGTCTGCCGACACGTTGAGCGGTGGGATGAAGCGCAAGGTCTCGTACGTGCTACACAGGCCTTGAGCGCCGCAGGTCATCCTCACTGTACCTCGTCGAGAGCAACAGCATGCCCTTGTCCACGCACGTCTGGCAGATGCGCGCCGCCGTCCCAGGGGCGACGGTCGCGTCGAACTCCATGGCCTGCATGAGGCCGACCCCGCGCACGTCCAGGACCGGGTACTTGTTCTTGAGTCGCTCCAGGCCGCGCATGAGCTGCTCGCCGCGGGTGCGGGTGTTTGCCAAAACCGCCTCTTCATGAAACGCTTCCTGCGGCTCGGCTGAGCGACTGAGAAGCGGCAGTGCCACGTACCAGGGTAGCAGACGCAGCAGCCATGGCTACGGCGTTGCCCGCGTAGGTGCCACCCATCGAGCCCGGGGGCTGCTTGTCGGTGAGCTCGCGCCGACTCGCGATGGCGCTGAGCGGGTAGCCGTTGGCGATGCCCTTGGCCATGACGAGGATGTCGGGCGACACGTCGTACATGCCGTCAATCGCAAACAGCGAGCCCGTGCGTCCGAAACCGCATTGTACCTACGGCCGCGCGGTGAGTCTCGACCCGAGGCGTGCAAAGCGGACTTCGTCGGCGATCAGGAGGATGTTGTTGGCGTCGCAGATACGTCGCAGTTGCTGCATGAAGGCCTTGGGGGCCGGCACGTACCCGCCTTCGCCCTGCACATCCCCATGAGCGAGCAAGATGTGTACGAGGCTCGTACCATGACGGGCTCGATCAAGATGGCCGCCGTGTCCGACGGAGCGGTGCGCTGCTTCAAGGCGAGCTCCAGCTCGGCCAGGCAATGAGCGACGCAGCTCCCTGAGGCACGGCCGCGTTAGCCCGCACTAGCGTCGCGCTATTGTACCTTCGTCGGCACACGGGCTATGGACCAGGTACGGGAAGGGCACCGTCGTGATTCCTCCGAGGAGCGGCCCGAACCCAGTGCTGTAGATCGTTTTGCTACAACAAGCATGGGGCTTTGCAGGCCAAACGACAGGAGGTACCTCGTGGTCAGCGACATCGTCCCGAGCGTGCGACCGTGGAAGCCACCTTGAAAGACGATGATGTTGGGTTTTCCGGTTGCGTGTCGGGCGAGTTTGACCGCGTTCTCGACGGCCTCAGCGCCGCTACGACGCCGCCATGAGTGAAAGATCCACGCCGCAGCATTACGTGGAGGCAAAGAAGAGCGAGTCGAGCGGCTTGGGGAGTTCGGGCAGCAGTGCCTCAGCGTACTTGAGCATCGGCGCGTGGTAAGCCACTCCCACCTACAAGCCGTGAACACTACCTCCGCGACGTAAGGCGCACCTGGCCGTGCACGAGGGTTTCCGCCTGCTTTTGGACCGCCGCAGTGACCTTGGGGTGGCAATGACCGAGGTTGGTGACGCCAATGCCACACGTGAAGTCGAGCAGCTTCTGGCCCTCGGTGTTCCATACGAAGGAGCCCTTGCCCTTGGCGAGCACCATGTTCGAGAGGCGGCCGACGCCGCGGGCGATGGACTGCTTGGCGCTCATGCTGCTTTGACGGGCAATTCCGAAATGACCGCATGTCCCGCTGCCGATCTTTGCATGCGAGCGTACGCGGATTCCATGAACCCAACTTGAAGTTGCCGAAAACCTCTTTGTTTGAATATCCGATGTGGCAGGTTTGCCCTTACACGCAAACACCAATTGCATGTGCACGCCATTTGAAGGCTGCGAGCGTACGGCCGTCGCAGCGCCATTCATCCTCCGCAGCCAGCAGATCCATCTCAACCCCATGCTTCTTCAAGCCCCACCGTTGTCGGGCCCAAGGCGGCCACCACTTCCTTGGTCTCGGCCTTAAACGAGTTCACATAAATGGGGCAAGCACTGCGTCGATGGAGCTGAGCCCTGACTTCCAAGCGTGCATGTTGAAGTTTGCGTGGAATCCCCAGACGGGAAAAGCAACGGCCACGAAGGTCACACAGGGTTTGAACGTTGGCATCAACGCCCTTCTTAGGAGAGTACCAGTGCCGAGACGGCCGTGAAGATAACAAGGCTCAACTAGTTCTTGCCCCATGCGGTGCCAACGGCTACGTCCAACTTGTGTCGAGTGTGTCGTGGATCGATAAAAAGCGCGTTATTTAAGATTAAATAAAAGTTTGATATTGACACGCCACTTAAATTCGATCGGAGCCATGTACTTTAAAATTGTATTGGCAATAAAATATTGGGATAAAAAAGGCGCCAGACCATTACGACGGGTGATACCTCAGGGCAATCGTCAAGATGCAGAGCAAGGGACTGGAGAAGACGGCGGCCGTACCGGGCTTGAGCTTGGGCTTCGACCTTACAGCACTCCTCAAGAGCAACGACATCGACAGCCGCGTGCAGCGCCACCTCGTCCGTGTCTACTCGACACTCGCGGTCGCGGTCTTTGCCGCCTCCGTGGGCGTCCTCTTGGACATTAGTATTAGCGTCGCGGGCTACACCACGGCTGCGCTCGTACTTGGGCTTCTCGTAGCCCTCTTTGCCCTTCCAAAGAAGAATGTCGGCCAGCGCTTTACAGTGCTGCTGTCACTCGCGGTCTGCTGGGGCGTTAACCTTGGCGGCCTCGTGCACTATGCACTCGCGACCGACCCTGAGGTTGTTGGCGTTGCTTTGTACGATGGCTCTTGCTTCCAGCCTCATTTTGACTCGTAGCGTGGGTACTACCGTGATTTTCGGCTGCTTCACACTTAGTGCACTCGTGGGTATGGCTCGGGGCTGTTGTGAAGATTTACTGACCCCCATAGAACGCCGCCGGATGTACCTTTATATGGGCGCATTTTTTTCATCGGCCATTCTCTGCCTGCTTCTTGTGGGCCTCGTCAACATATTTGTCCAGTCAGCCGCCATATATTCGCTGGAGTTGGTACGTAGGAAAATGGGTGGCATTCCACTTAGCATTGGTTTAGTACGGGGGGCTGCTCATTTTTTGCTTTTACGTTCTGTTTGATACACAGTTGATCGTGGAAAAGGCGAGTCTCGGCGACGATGACTTTGTCGCGCATGCCTTCGAGCTCTTCCTGGGTGCAGCTTCCAATTTCTCGCTGTTGCTTATCGCTCCTAGACTTCGTCAACCTTTTTGTACGAATCCTCACCATTCTACTCAGGAAGCGCGAGGGCCGCGACGACAGCGCCGCATAGACAAGCTTTCGCGTCCAATCGAAGGACCTTTCTACACATTGAGTACTTCACGTTTAAAATCCTGTTGCTATTAAACGCGCCACTGCAAAATAAGTTCTATTACCTCACATTCACGACGATAGTTCGTGATTTGCTTTCGTCGCTACCGCATGCCCAACAATCAGGAGCCCTCCACATTCAAGTTGTTATACGTGCCGGCACAGTTTCGTGCCACTTTTTGACGCGACGAATTGGCGTTGTTTCTGTTTGCGTGCAAAGATGCAACCTTGAACAATCCAAACGTAGTATTAAAAATTGTAGATTGCTCGATTTATAATAGTAGTACTCAACTTTGCTGTAGATTTGCATGTGTATTGTGAAGTTCAGCTAATTTCGTCAACGAAATGAGCCTGCAAGTCTTTGTAATTTTTCTACAATTCGTACATTGCAGCAAATCTACAAATCGTAGGACGCGCAACAAATCGTACGACGAAAACGACAAATCACACCGTGCTAATATCCGATCGAACAGCTCAAACCAAACTTCAAACATATAATTGTATCAAAATCCAAACTTATCAAGGTCCAGACCATGTCCGATGTAGCCACAGTGGCGGAACAGGTTTTCCCCGGTTGCGTCGTTGTTTTGGGTGCAACGAATCATGGCCACATCGAGGGTGCGCTTGATGTCGAACTGCAACGCCAATGGGTACCGCTGGATCCATCGCTTGAGCAGACCAAATGCAACTTCAATAGGGTTGAGCTGCGGGCAATAAGGTGGCAAATAGAACGGCAGAGCTCCTCGGGAGTGCACCAGAGTCTCTAGTTTGCGGTACATATGGATTTTCGCGTTATCCAGTACCCAAATGGATCGTGGCAGTGGCCAACGGTTCCAAAATGACACGATTTTCACCCGCATAACTCGGTTGAATGCCACACGATCGAAAGTGCCTTCCACATTGTCCCAAGCGAAAAACCCAGTGACATCAAAGCCGGCTAAGATCGACACACGTTCTCCGCGACTGAATGGAAACTCCATCACCGCTCGCGTTCCCTGTCTCGACCATGCGTACCGCCTTAATGCGTCCCTGTCATTCTTAGAAGTTTCGTCGACGAAAACGAGCAGCGATGAGTGGGAGAAGAACGGATTGAGTCTGTAGTAAATCATATCGACTTTAATACTAGAGCTTTCCCGCGCACGCTTTTTCAGGACCTTTCGCGAGAGACACGAATGGTATTTTAGCACCCAGCATATGGTCGAGACGCTGCCCTTGGTAAGTGATTGGAAACGATGGCTGAGAGCTTCTTGCAACTCCTCGACGTAGAAACAGGGGTGGCATTATGTGTACTTTTCGACCCATCGGACGGCCACATCGAGCCATGGGATGTGCGTCTTGCAGGAAGCATCTTCTCTAACATTCGGGAGGACTATCTGGTCGCGCCATGGGGCTCCTGCGACGACCGCCGGCGCTGGACAGAAATCTATCCCGGCACTGCGTCCAACGCTTATGACCCATCGCTGGGCCACGTGCAGAGCACGGACACATGGACAAACGATCCTTCATGCCACGTGGTTCGCGCGAGAGGGACTAGCTACACGTTCCCCAGATGCAGCGCCTCGCTCCGACGCGGGCTCCGACGCGTCGAGCACCCACTATGCACCATATCACCGATCCAGGAGGTCGTGCCAGGTCCTTGTGACGCGATGCAACGTCCCGAACGCGTGCTACATCGCTTTTGTATTATTGTCGTCCCCTCGGCTGACGTGTGATGATTAATCTTGTCATGGCCATGGGATTAAATAGCTTGAAAAGTGCAGCCACGTTGGTAGCGTAGCTTAAGCCAGTGTGTGACTCGGGTCCTATAGGTATAGCGAAGCTGTTGAGGTTTGCTGCGTGCTTTTTGTCGGGGAAGCAGATTCGGACATTGATGGAATCCTTTGCTCTTGTCTGTTGCCCCGTCGACGGCGATAGAGAAGCACCAAGTGCTCGTGAGGAGCGTCTTTATGCGACTTCAGTTGATATCTTGACCACCTTGCGTACAATTTTCTTAGACCGGGCGTTTATAGGGTCGGTCAATTGAGGCTAGGCCCGTCAAGTCGATCACTGAAGCCAGAAAGCTACTAATTACCCGAACACTAGAAACCCCAGCAAAACCATCAACAACACTTGCATTGCTTCGCATTACGGATGGACAATTCAGACATGGAGTTGGGAACCCCATCAAGGGGCTCGAGGGGTTCTGATAAAAATTGACAGAATTTGGTCCACCTTGAAAAGTAATAGAATAAATATTGTCCATTAAGGAAACGTATGAATTATTACAGGATATCAGAAATGTAAGGCCGGATACGGCCTTTCTAGGACTATTTACGAATGAAATCTTGCGGAATATTACTTCCTAGGAACTTGAAATGTCGGGATAGATTCACGACACCTTACTCTCGCCCGATACAAGTATGAGTGAAATCAGCGCAGAGGAACAGAAGATATGTTGAAAAGTTCCCTCGTGCCCTTCGACCACTGTAAATTCGTTTTGCAGCGCCCAGACTTGAATATACTAGTACCGAGTTTATTCGAGGCGATGCTATCAGTTGCGAGGTTCATTGTTGTAGCTGTGGCTACTGTGGCATAACATTAAGAGCTTGGGTGTGCCTCATGTCCACAAAGGACTGCCGCTTTGAATCGGTCAAAAGCGGGCATTTATGGCCCGTCATCGGAGTGCTGTGCACTGCAAAGGCCAGCCCATTTTCCTCGTGCTGCACTTCACGACCCGAACTTGGCTACTTCGAAACGGGAAGCTCGGCCAACCCTCCCATCACACGGATCACATCTATCAACTCGGTTCCATTTCGGCCCTTGCCACTCAAAAGATCATGGAGCTCACTGGTGCGTGGTGTGGTGTTGGTGCCGTCCTTGTAGTGAGCCTGGCGTGCCTCTACACTTTCGTCATCAAGCCCGCGCGCAGCCCCCTCAATGCTATTCCAGGACCGCCGCCGGCGAGCTTCATTCTCGGCAATCTGTGAGTTCATCTTCATTCTGGTGCGCATATCAGGTTGTTAGGCGCGAGCTGCTTGACAATCACTGGGATGAAGGCAATTATCCCGAACCTTGTTTATCGTGGGCTCAAAAGTACGGCGGGGCCGTACTCTACCGCACAGCAATGTTTCACCGGGTACGTTAGAGGATCTCCATCGCTCCTGCTTGACGTCCACAGGTCATTCTGACTGACCCTGATGCGCTGAAACACATTTACCAAACAAATGGCGACAACTACCCACGCGATACCTCATCGAGATCCTACCTTCGTGTACGTTATAGGCGTTGGAACAGGGTACGAAGAAATCCGTAGCATTTAATCGGGGGCGATGGCCTCTTGAGCTCCGAGGGCCGCGCCCACAAGGACATGCGCAAACTGTTGGCGCCTCACTTTGCCTTTGGCAACGTGAAGTCGTTTGTCGGCGTCTTTCAGAGGCACACGCACCGCCTCTGCGCCTATCTTGACAGCGTGGATGGCACAGGCCTGAGCATTGATCTTCAGAACCGTAGAAACCCCTCCTGCCACCCCGTAACCTGCTCCTAGTGTTCACGCAATTGTCACTCGACATCATCGGGCTTTCGGCGTTTGGATACGACTTCGGCTCTCTTGCGGGCGAGAACAGCAACACGCTTCGAGCATACCACACGCTCAGTGCGCCAGTAAGCCTGCCCTACGTCCTCGGGCAGATCCTCGTCCCTGGATTTGCTCGGCTGCCACTGCCGGCGCTACGAGAAGCAGAGGCGGCCAAGGCCGTTCTATTCAAAGTCGTAGACGACGTCGTGGAGGCCAAGCTCAAGCGGCCGGCAACAAAGACGAGCTCTCTCGACCTCCTCGACCTCATGCTGGACTCGGCTACGAACCACACAATTTCAGCCGCCCAAGCTCGAGTCCACGTCTTGACGTTTCTGCTCGCAGGCCACGAGGTATCAGCTGAACTCGCAACAAAAAAGTCGAGATGATGTAGACGACGAGTGTGACTCTCTCGTGGGTCTTTGCGATGCTCGCGCGGCACCCTGATGCGGCCAAACGGGTTCGTGACGAGTGTCGGGCTGTGCTGCAAGGCAACGACGTGACCTGGACCGCTCTCGGCGAGCTCAAGTACACAACGGCTGTCATTCACGAGACGCTTCGTCTTTTCCCCACAATCACACACCCAGCAATGCGCTTGAGCAGTGCCGACGATGTCGTGCCCATGACGACGGGGAAACCAATGTTTCTGCCCAAAGTGCCGCCTTTTTTGATATATCAAGGGCGCAATGATGGCGTAGGGGACCACGATTTTCATTCACTTGGGCGTCCTGCATCGCAACCCCAAGTACTGGTTTCAACCCAGCGAGTTCATTCCTGGTAAGATGCCAACTGGGGCTGTATGGATCATCTTTGCTAGATCGCTTCCTCGAGGGCACTTCAGCCTTCCTTGCGGACAAGGCACTTCGTGGCGGGCGTAGTAGCACGTATTTCTACATGCCATTTAGCACTGGTACCCTCGCGATGGCATTGACAGACATGAGACACCAGTGTGTAGGAGGCAAGAACTGCATTGGTATGCGTTTTGCCATGGCCGAGCTGCAGGTGGTCGTCGCGACGCTCGTGGCCAAGTACTCGTTCCAGCTAAGCTCCGAGGCCAACACCCACCCCAAGATGACAGGCATCTCTCTCAAGCCCACCCACTTGACCATGCACGTCACGGCCGCCACGTGACTTCATGTGTAGTTGATATTTCCACTAAGTGCGCTTCCACCAAGCGATGGCCTTGTGGGCATCGATTGATCGAACATCAAGGGGCGTGGCCCCTGGAATCAGCTGCTCGGCTGTTGTCGGTTGTCGCCATCGTCAAGCAGCGCGGGTTTGCGTTGGGCCCACGTCGCGACGGTTGATAGCGGTGCACGCCCTTCGCCAACCTGGACGGTGCAGGCATTTGATTGGCTGTATATATTGTCTACCGATTTTTGTCCAATCAAATACAGCGGTGCCAGGCTCACTTCGTTCTTTCGAAATGCTACGGACCCTCGTGATCACGGTGGCGGTCGTCGCGGCCAGCGTCGCTGCGACCTCGAGCCCGATCATTGGCGTCGTCGCACAGCCGTACTGGGGCCGTGACGTCGACTACATTGCGGCGTCGTACGTCAAGTGGCTCGAAAGCGCTGGTGCCCGCTCTGTGGCGATTCCTTATAGCGCGTCGAACGAAACTTTGCACAAGACGTTTAGTAGCATCAATGGCTTGCTTTTTCCCGGCGGCAGCGCATTCGTAAGTGACCAAGCTGCCTACCTCTATTCTCTCGCCATCGACAGCAACGATCAGGGTGTGCATTTTCCTATATGGGGCACGTGTCTTGGCTTCGAGTGGCTTTTGCAGCTCACGGCCGGTGCTCGAGATATTTTGGACACAACGCTGGACGCCATGAATCTGTCGTCGCCGCTTAACTTTACGGCGGCTGCCTCATCAAGCCGCATCGTGTCGTTTGCCCCATCAGTGTTTGCAGCGCTTGCCGATGGCGAACGCACGATGAACAATCACAAGAAAGGAATGAGTAGCCCACGGTTTGCCGCAGCTCCGGCGCTCACGTCGTTCTTTGATGTCCTCGCAACCTCCAAAGATCGCACTGGCGTCGAGTACGTTGCGATGATCGAGGCCAAGAAGTACCCGTTTTACGGCGTGCAGTTCCACCCGGAAAAGCATGCCTACGAACTTGGCACGTACGCCGATGGCCTGCCGTACGAAGCGATTGACCACGGCTACGAAGCAATCGCTGCAGGCCAAGCCTTTTCCCACTTCTTTGTTGGCGAGGCAAGGAAAAACAACCACTCGTTCCCAACACCCGTCGCCGAGCGCGCCGCGCTGCACTACAACTGGCAGACTACCACGCACAAAGCGCCCGCGTTCGTTGAAATCTACGAATTTCCCGTGCCAAGCTTGACCACCACACTACACGCAGCCATGCAGTCTCTCTGGTCCAGGCCTCGGTGGTGGTTTAGTGGCTAGTCTACGGGTACATCCGGCTTCTTCTCCGCTTGTAAGCGTCTGTTGGACGGAGTAATAGGGCGACAATAAGAATCTTAAGCCACTAGACTCGCGACCGTGCAGGCAGACGCTGTCGAGGCGCTAGCGTGTTGGCGCTGCGGGACTTAACACCAGGCTTGGTACTTACTACCGTTTTGAATGCTGCTCTACGTTGGCAGACTTAGCGTATAATTTCGTCATTTGTGCGTGCTCTAGCCACCCATGCCCGCTCCTGACTTTGTGAACTTGAAGTGAAAGTGCGCGCCTCGTCGTCAACTTCGACCTCCAAACACCGACAGCGCAGTAACCGTCAGCCGCAATGGCTCACGCACCCCTGGCGCAGAGCGTCTCCTTCAATGTTCTCGAATCGTACACGTCCAACGGCCACCGATCCCCCAATGTGCCCAAGGCCGGGAATGAGGTGCGCGCCTCTTGTCGCCTCCGACATTGACAACCGTAGCCCGCCGCGGCCTTGACTGCCTACCGCTTCGTGACTGACTTTGCACTTTTCAGTGGCCGGGTACCGCCCTCGAATCTTTTATCGCTGACGGTGCAGTAGAGCGACGGCAAGCTCCTCAAGTGGTCCAATGCCCCGAAGGGGTGCCTTCTCTTGCATGTACAGAGCGCGATTCACTTCGATGGCTGAGGGCGCTCGCAGGGCGACCTCTTTGGGGATCACGCCGGGGCAGTGGTCGTGCTCGAGTACCTCTCGCTCTCCGAGACGTCCGGCATCCTCTTCAGTGGCTCAGCCGACCGCACTATCAAGGTACTTAGCTGCAAACGGCGCTGGGGCTGACATTGTCAGCTCTGGGACGTCACGTCTACCGCGTCTCTGGAAGGCGGGTGTATTCAAACGCTCAATGGTCATGGCGGCACTATCACGATGTTATGCATGGCGGGCAATACGCTTCTCAGTGGCAGTGTCGACCGAACGATCAAAGTATGGACCCGCGACAAAGACCGGGCTTTGCTGCGCCATCCCTGGTACATGTGCGTGCAAACGCTTTCAACCGGCGGCAGGTGCATGATACCTTGTGTTCGCACCATTATCGCACCATAGTTGGCCGACAACCGTGTCGCTCAAGCTCGGCGATGTGACGTCCATGTACGTCGGCAACTCGACGGGCGGTCTGGCGGTGTACACGGCTTCGGTGCGTTGGCCAAGCGACGGGGCATGACAGGTCCTAGGGTCGCTACTTGGACCGACAAGCCGAAAGCACTGACGGCCAAATGAAGCTCAAACGCCTATACACGCACCTCCACACACTCGGCATCACTCAAGTCCTCGTGATTCCCGACCAGGTCGACCGACAACTCGTCCACTATGAGAAGTTCTCGAATGTAGAATCTCGTGGTGACATTGGGTTTCGACGACAAGGCGCAAATTTGCGATGCCATCTCGGGTGTCGTCGCCGTGACAATCGACAACGCCGCGCGTCATTGCCGGTTTCGCGCTTGCGACTGGGACAAAGTCCACCGCGATCTCTACTTGGTAGACAATGGTGGCGAGCTTATCATTTGGAGTCTTGATGCCGAGAAATGCATCAAGCGGGAGCGGCTTCCTGCACCGGCGACCAACGTGTCGGTGTGGGCTGGGTACTGCTTTATACGATCGCATCGCCTCGATCATTTGCCCTCTAGAGGCAGCTACCTCATGGTCCAGTCGGCGGCAAATGCTGTCAAGTACGCCGTTGTTCGCGACGCCACGTACGTCGAGTGCAAAGCCCACTCTGATGCAGTCATTGCCGTCGTGGCCATCACGCCTTGCGAGGAAGAGCACATCACAAGCTCTGGTGCCACCGTCTTTTCGGCTTCCCTCGACAACTCGCTGCGGTGCTGGGACCCCTACGATCTCAAAGTACTTTACGGGTGCGTTGCGCTGGTACTCCATGCGCCGATGGGCAAGAATAGCTTTGAGGAAAAGACTTCCGAGATAAGCGCCATGGCGTACTCTGCCTTGCACAACCGTCTATTGACGGGGAGCGAGGACGGGTGCTTGAAGCAGTGGAACGTCGACAACGGTCATTACTTCAGTGTACCCAAGCACGCCAACACGCTCAGCTGCCTAGCTGGTGAGCTTCCTTCGAGTCACACAGCTCGCTCACGATATTTGCAGTGGCCTTCGTCGATGAGATTGAATACGTGCTTACAGGAGACTACGACGGTGTGGTGTGGATTTGGGAAATGCAGCCCGCCCACGCCCCCGTCCCACACTGCCGCATTCAAACCAAAGAGCGCGGGTCGCCGTACGAACTCTACTGCATCGCCTTCAACCCAGGTGAATACCTTCTCACGCCCCACGCCGAGTACTTTGCCGTGGGCGACAGCCACGGCGACATCATGGTATATTAATGTGACATTCTAACGGTCACCCGGTGCAGCTCTATGGCTTCGACGACCAGCGTCTGTACGTGACCTTGAGCAACCACCACGAAGCCGTGACGTGCCTTGCCTTCGATGGGAGCTTCCTCTTCTCCGGCTCGGAGGACTGCACCATCAAGATATGGAACTGCGTGGACCCGCACCACGCGTACGAAATGGGCTACATTGACGCCCACACCGCGCCTGTCCGCGACGTGCTTATCATCCCTGTCACGGGGTACCTCGTATCGTGCGCCTACGACGGCAAAGTGCGCGTTTGGAACTACCAAGTCTGCGGCGCTGGCGGCGAGTACGCATCGCTGGCCCACGAGTTCCGGTGCAAAGGCGCTGATAAACGGTTGATAACGGCGTCGTAGGAAGCCAGAGCGGCTCCATTGCCTCGCATTCTGGCCGCAACGCAACGCACTGGTGTGCGGTACGCGCGACACAAACGTGCTCGTCTTTGACGTGCCCAAACATGTATGCATCTCTTCACCAGCGATCCTCACGGCAGCAATAGCTCACGACTCCTGGTTGCGGTAGACAGTAGGCAGCGCTCAATCAACCCTGAGTCTCCAAAGCCGTGTGCAGTGGTGTGCTACTTGACAGCGCCTGGAAACGGGGGTGTTTCGGTGGCGTCGATCAGATGAGATTGGAGTTGGATCTTTGAGGAGTAGCTCAACCCGCTTCTGTGCTGAAGATCCTTTCGTTCGTCTTCTTGAGTGGTTCGGCTCGAAGGCTCTCGCGGGTGCTGTGGTACTCCGTGGCGTCTTCCCTCGAAGCGTGATGGCAACGTATGCCTCGGCTTCACGACGCACGGAGCACCAGATGCAGGAGGAAACCTACAACTGCACAGCCCTCGGGTTCGGCAGTGCCTAGAAACACTTGCATCGTCCTCGCAACAGTCGCCGCCATAGTCTCATAGGCGTTGCTACTTTTGGATGGCTATCTAGCGCTGTAGATTCGGTGGCCGAGAGAGCTCGTCCATAGACTGCACGTGTGTCTGGCTTGTCTGTGGTGCGTCTCGAGACAGGCCTACAAACTCCCCAACCGCAGGAGATCACTCGGTGTCTGAGCATTCCTGCTTTTGCGATGCTCTCCTTGGATGAGCTGTTCAGTGCTTTGCGCTGCCTCCTTCTCTTCGCGGCGATTGGCGCTGGCATCGCCATTGTTCGCCTCACGATAGACGCCGTCCGTGGCTACTGCTGCCCGGTCAAAACTGCCATGGGTCTGCTTCCAGGCATCCGCGCCGACGACGACCCGGTGCACTGCCGCTGGTGCAGACGCCACCTCTCGCGTTGCTGCTGCGGGCACGGCGCTGCAGAAGAGAAGCTGTCGCTTGTGGCCTTTGCATAGCGCAGCGTTGCGCTAAGGCTGCGAGTCGCATGAAGGCTGCAGGCAACTGACGATTGTATTGTAATTTTAATTGTTCATTACGTCTTGCGCCGCCGGTGCTGGCGCGGAGCGGCATGGCGGGCCTTGCGGTCGCGCGAAAGCTGCACGATGCGACGCCAGAGCCAGCCCGACGTGCGGCGTAGCGCCGGCGAGTAGGCGAGCGCGCCGATGAGCAGTTCGCCGCCCAGTACGAGGCCACGGCCGATCCACGGAATCACGGCGGGGAAACGTACGAAGAGCGCGACGGGCATGACGATGCCGAAGATGAGGCCCTTGCGTTCGCGGACGACGCGCCACACGCTGCGCCACTCGCCGCGAGCGGCAGCATCGCGGGCAAAAACGAACTCGGCATGCAGGTCGCGCACGTAGAGCTGGAAAGCATCCTTGACGATCGTCGCGTCGTCCAGCACGGAGCTAAACACTTGCTCGTCGTGGTGCGGTTCGGTGTGCTGCTGCCAGAAGCGAGACGAGGAGGCCTTGTCCGCGCCGCTGTCGGCCTCGGCGCGCCGCGTCGGGTCGCTCAAGACTTCGTACGCTTCCGTGAGCTCTCGGAATTTGCGGGTCGCTTGCTGATCGTTCGGGTTGAGGTCCGGGTGCACCTTCTTGGCCTCGCGGAAGTAGGCAAGCTTGATGTCCTTGGCCGTCGCGGTTCGCGGAACGTTGAGCAGCTTGTACGGGTCACTGCGTGCATTGGTCGAGAAGATGTAGCGGACGGTGTGCGTGGCGTTGGACACGCTGGGTCGCACTGCGGTGGGCCGCCCCAAGATTGCGGCGCGCTGAAGCGAACGGAGCAGCATCGCACAGCGACTTCGAGAATGGTGGCCGTGAGTGAACCCACCATGTCCCGTGCAGAATGACGCTCGAGACCATCACTCCGATGTGCACTTCGTGCTCATCCGGACGACGGACGCCAAACGCCACCGTGCAGTTGTCTCCAGCTGCGTTGGTGCTCGTGCAGAGCGGAGAAGCTCACGGCCAAGGGCACCACCTTGCAGCCACGCTAACCTGGATTCGGCCGTGGTACCTTCATACAAGGCTAAGTCCTCGCCAAACCTGCGGGTTGCAGCGCACCCGCAAAAGATGTTTACGGCCAGCGAGGAGTCCAGCATGTACACATCGTAGTGGTTGCGCTAGTTCAGCTCGAAGCGCACTACAACGAGGCCCGCCACAGTCACTGCGCGCGGCCGTTGGTCCATCACAGTAGAAGGTCGCGAGGGTGTGCCGGATGTGGATATGGAACGGATCTTGGCAAAGATCCATAATCGAAAACGAGACGTCGGCAACATGTCTGTCCAGGTAGCCGAAGAAGGAAACAAGCGCAAGGGCGGCATGAGCGCCGAAGAAACGGAACAATGCATCTTGGGTACGGCGTCGCCTAATCGTCCGGCTAATGCGCCCTAGACGTCCTTAGCTGGTTCAGCCGCAAAAAGGCCAACCTTCCCAAGGCTACGATCGACCCCGAAGGCTCGTTACCAGC
>JNBR01000481.1:48607-72617 GCA_002081595.1 Achlya hypogyna
CTCATCGCGCCACGTAGAGGTCGAGTCGCTGCACAAGGCCCTTGGTGCCCCCGTGCCCCGCGTACTGTTGCCTCCAATTTCTAGCCTCACACGGCCGTCATAGGCCCTGGGGTACTTGCTTGAGAAGCAGAACGGTGGCGTGTGGTTCAACGAGTACAAGGTATCCCATCGCCCTACCCCACTCACACTGACCAACTCTGTAGTCCCTGTCCTGTGATGTACTCGACACGACGAGCTCTACCAGCTCACAAAGCATCGATTAGGAAATGATCTCAGTCGGCGAAACGGCATCGCGCTGGGACAGCTGGGCCAAGGGCTTCCTTCCGCTGGCCGCCGACCCGGACAACAACCTCCTCGTCATCGACACGAAGCATGGCAACGCTGTGCATGAGTGCGCCGAAGACGGCCTCGGGCGTGAGCTCGCGTCCTCCTTTTCGGCGTACGTCGAAACCTACCGCAACGCGCTCCTCTCGGGCAGCCTCGACTACGTCGAGGATCTCGGGGTCGTTGAGCGCGCGAGCCGCAAGTAATCCCCACTAATCCATTCCTCCATCCATTCCTCCATCCATAACATTGTCGCCAAGCGCGCTACATGGCAAGGTGTTGTTAACTTAAAGATGCTTCACACGGTCGAGGCAATGCCCATCCGCTTCATCTTGCGCTCCTTCTTGAAGGCGAGAATGCGCTCGTGCCGCTTGCGCAGGCAGTAGGCGAACGCTGAGATGAATAGCACGGACACGAGCACCGTTCCCACGAGGCCCATCACCGAGATGTCCCCGGCGCTGCCCGCCGCGTGTTGCTCAGCGATCATGAAGGACAGCTTGACGCCCGACGGGTACACACGACGCGCAAAGGTGCCTTGCGTCCGCAACACGCTCATGCGATCCTGCACTTGCGCATGCAAGTCGGCAACGATCTCATTGAGCGATTTGCCGCCACTGTGGCTTGGCGGAAGCAGCAAGAACGTCACTCGGATGCTACCGTGGACGATGGCCGTGACGTCGAGGCGCGATGGCGCGATCTGGAGCGCGGCCGCTACCTCTGTGGCGAAGGCCGTCGCAAAGGCGTGCTCGGCATGGGGCGAAAACAGCACGTCGTCGTAGTACATTTCGATCTCGTAGACGACTTCGATGAGCTTGGAGCCGCACTCGAAGCCATTGCAAATGTACGTGAGCGTCGGCATCGGCAGGCCGTCGCATTTGGTTTCCGCCACCGGTGCTTGCGAAGCCACTGCTGTGCAGGTGGCAGAGCGCTGGCGGATGCCGCCGCCGCAGCCAGTGGAGCACGCCGACCACGGGCTCACAGCCCAGTAGTACGAGACGGCGTCGTCGCGGCGTGAACAGTCGGCGCCGACGTAGCCGGGCTTGCAGAGGCACTCGGCGGACGACGTCGGGTCGTTGGCGACGGGGGCATAGACGGGGAAGCACGCGCCGTTGCCTGAGCACGTCTGAGATGTGCACAAGTCGGGTGGGTGCAGTGGCGACACGGGTTCCGACTTGGCCGACCATGTCGACACGCCGTGAACGTTGCGCGCGCGGACCTTGAACGCGTACGAAACGCCGTTTTGTAACGTCGGTACGAGCGCCGACGTTGGGACTTGGCCGAGGTTCGTCGCGCCCACGTGCACGGTGCTCTCGAGGGGCGTATTGGAACTCACGAGCAAGACAAGGATCTCGTACTCGACGATCGGGTCCGAGCCGTCGTCCTCGGGCGCCGACCACGACACCGTGGCCTGCGCGTCGGCCGCGACGGCCTTGACCCCCGTGGGGTTACCCGGCACGCCGTGGGTCGTGTCGTTCGTTGGAAAGGAGGATGCGGGCAGCGTGATCGCTGTCGCGTTGGCACTGGTGTTTGCGCCGACAGGACTAGACTCGTCCTGAGCGGCGGGGATGCCGCGCGCGCTATCGTTTAGGGTCTGCCCCAGAGCATTGGTGGAGATGGCGAGGCGGCGGTCCGTGTCGATTGTCGGCTGCTGCGCCAGCACGCTCAGCGACACGGCGAGAAGCAGCAGCAGCGCTATCCGCAGGACCCGCGGCAAGGAAGCTTCCATGTGCAGGCGAGGTCGGGTTGTGGCAGCATCTGACATCGTCCTGTCTGGCAGCTGATCTTGCAATAAAAATATCCACCCGACCTTCCATTCTGTATGCAATAAAATTCGAACAACAGCATATGCCTAATTAGAACACACCTAAATTAGGCATCGCAAGCCTTGCGACGGTTTGTCGCGGAGTAGCTGCGGCCCACGGGTCGTTGCAGGCGCCGCCATCGAGCGCTGCCCCGGCGCCCAAGCAGAC
This sequence comes from Achlya hypogyna, assembly GCA_002081595.1. Classification (NCBI taxonomy): domain Eukaryota; phylum Oomycota; class Saprolegniomycetes; order Saprolegniales; family Achlyaceae; genus Achlya; species Achlya hypogyna. The sequence goes on from JNBR01000481.1 coordinate 50,902, forward strand.
CCGCTTTGCATGCCCCCCGACGACCCATGCCTCTTTAGTACGCTGCTACCGGCGCTGCGGACGTTCCTGCCCCAGCATCCTCGGGCAAGACCGCCTGCCATGCAGGGTGCTGGGAGGTGAGATGCGCTCCGAGTACTACTGTGATTGAAGCCATGGGCATCCATCTCGCGGGACATGGGAATCTTCCAGCGAGGAAGTGGAAGAGGAAACAAGTCGGACATGCAACGAGCTTAGATCTGGTACCACTTTTTCTTGCTCTCGCGCTCGTTGAAGGCCTTCATCGTGTGGTAAAACTCGTTGGCGTTCTGTTTCAGTCGCTCCGTCTTCTCGCCGAGGTCGGCCAGCTTATCGCCGCGCAGATGCAAGTTCTACGCCCGGTGAGCACCGCCTCGTTTGTCGACAGCGTGCCTGGGTCGCTTGATGTAGCGCGTCCATCGTCGCTGCCATGCCGGTGTGCGCCTTGGCCGCGCCGGTCGCGGGAGGTGCCGTGTGGCGCCGGTCGCCCATGAGTTGCTCCCGCTCGCGCACTTCCTTGGGCGGCACCACAAACACCTACGCTCCCTTGAGCCCTTCTCGCTCCTCCGCCGTACCTTGTTCAAGTCCACATCTGCCGTCGCCCACACTTTAAAGATGCTGCTGTTCTTGCGCTCGAGCGCCGCGTCCGGCCGCTGCAACACTGCCGGCTCCACGCACAGCTGTGACTTGGCGGTCGTCTACGGGCCTCCATGAGCTGCCAGGCAGTTCCAAACTGACGCACCCATTGCAACATGGCCATCTCACCCGCCGTGTCCTTGGCGAGAACCGCAAAGCGCGCAAGGTCGCCGGCCGCCGTTGACAGGAGGACGTCGCCCGTTGCACGACTCACGGCGATGTGCACATAGTCGAAGGCGTAGCCTGCCTGGAGCAGCGCAGGCAGCGGCGCGCTCCAGACGACTCGGAGGCTTGGGGCCACAAGAACGTACACGAAGCCGCTGTCATCGACGACCACAATGGCATGATCAAGCCTGTTTGCACCATCGACGCTGTCCCGAGAGATGACGACGTACCGACCGTCGACAGGGACGCTGCACACGGCGAGGGCGGCAACTCTCGATCGCAAGTCCACGGAGGCATCGACGTCCACCACTTGAACAGATTTGGCCCCTGGCGACGCCGGTACCGACAGCGGAGCCGGCGTCTCTGCCTTGAAGAGCGCCACTGTTCGGCCCTTAGCTACCAGTAGATACGGCGCCGGCGCCGGTAGCTCAAACGTCAGCATCTTGGGCGACGCACTGAGTGCGGCAAGGAGAGCGACTGCGTCATCCTTGGTGAGCTGCACGATGCTCACTCCGTTGATAGCCACGAGCGTGCTCTGCGGCACGACGCCGTGGGCAGCCATCACGGCGGCGTTGGCGTCGTCGTCGGTGAATGCCTACGCACCGCCGTGGCCGCCAGTCGTCGCGAGGTCGCTACCTGAATGCAAATGCGGTCGCGCAAGTCGTCGACGAGGAAGAGGCCAAGGGGCCCGGGCTGCAGCGGGGCGTGCACGAGGCGGCGCGAGTCGATCGGTCGCGTAGGTGGCAGTGGGGCCGTGTATGTAGCGAGAATTGCGGCAAAGCGTGTCTCCGTGTCAATGTCCTTGGCAACATCTCCGACGCCTAACTCGTCCATGACGCCGACGTCCGCGGTGCAGGCACACACCGTCGTGGGTTCGTGGCGGTGGTAGGATCGGCGCACCGTCTTCCGCAACCAAGCGCAGGTGGGCCACGGCGTCGGTGGTGGTGGTGTCGCCGACCTGACAGGCGACAAGCAAGTCGGCCGATTCGAGGTCGTAAAGCTCGACGCAGCCGTTGCCGCGGCCTACAAAAAGCACACCGGCGTGGACGTGAAGCGCGTCCACCGACACCATTTCGTCTGTCGAGATGTCAAAGACCGCAAGCTTGTAATCTTGTGAGTCGAGGTGCACGATGGCCACGACACCAAAAGCGTCGGACGTCGCAATGTAGCCCTCGGCGGCGCCCACCGCCATGTGCTCGATCGCGTTTGAGTGCACGTGCAGCGCGCAGGCCACTTGGAAGCCTTCTTGAAACGAAAAAACGACCACTTCGCCCGAGTCCATGCCCACGAGCAGCAGGCGCGCGCTCGCATCGAAGCGCACGCAGGTTACAGTGAGCGACGTGACATCGAGACCTCGGGTGCCTAGGTCCACCGTGTGCAGTAGCGAGAGGACGCCGGCGCCGACGCCATCGTGGCGAGGCACGAGCTCCCAGAAGCGCAACGTGGCATCGGCCTGCGCCGTCACGAGTAGCGACGACCGGTGGACGTCGGCGGTAGACAGGTGCGCCCGAGCGTCCGCTGGCACTCGCGGCTGCACGAGCTCGACGCGGCCGCCTCGCAGGGGCGACGCCCAGTTGGCCACGGGTGTCGGTGCGGGCGGCGCTTCGCACGTCGTGAAGAGCTCATCGCGTAATGCGCCATCGTCGCCACCGAGGTCGATGACGTCCATGGCAACGACAGAGGTCGCCTGCAGGGCCGCCGACGGCAGCGGCACTGGTGCGACCTCCGTGTCAAGCCACACGAGCTCCTCCTTGGGCGTCAGCGGTTGCAGGGCCACACAAGGCAGAGGATAGAGATCGAGGCGCGGATGAACACCGCCCATCGGGTCGCCCGCGAGCACAAGAGCTGTGAACGGCGCGACGCTGGCTACGGGCGCCACGTGGGTTGTCACGACGATGTCCATGACAGGTGCCGGTGCCGCGAGCGTCGTCGATCGCCAGGCAAACGTCGCGAGTTTGGTCATGTCGGAGAGGGCATCCTTGGCAGCCATGTCCTTGGGCGGGTAGTAGAGTACGACAGACGCCGACGCGGGTGCCCAGACGCAGGCGAGGACGCCGGCGGCGGCGGCATCGGTGGTCACCCACTGAAGCTTTGTGAGCGGCGCTGAGTGGCCAGGGAACACCATGGCCTGCGCCTTGTCGGCGCGAAAGAGTCCGAAGGAACCGTCCTGGAAGCCAGCGGCGAAGCGCTTGCCACCGGCGTGCCAGGCGAGGCTGCGGATGGCGCCGTGTGCCGGCGGCGCCGTGATCTTGAAGATAACCTTTTGCTTGGTCAGGTCCCAGAGGTACACGGTCGTGTCCGGGACGCCGTCGTATGTGATCAGCAACTGGTTGAGGTCGGCAGGGTTGCTCGCAAGGGCCGCAACGCACTGTTCGTCATGTGACTGCAGCCCGAGGTCTTGGGCTGCGATCGCGTACGTCGCAAACTCGCATGAGTCTTCGTGAACAACCTGTGCGCGGCATTAAGTGGAAGGCGGCGGGGAGCTCGTACCTGAATCGAACCATCGTCAAGTGCCAGGAAGAAAAATGGCGTCGCCTTGAGCGACTTAAAAGTCTCGAGGGCCGTAATGCGGCAAGTGGTCCAGCTACGACGCCAAGAAGTACAAGGCGTATTGGCCAGGTACGGCTACCTTGGCAGGAGATGCGACACCACGGGGTGCAAGCCACTCTGCAAACGCGTCAAATCGACGACTTGCACGCCGCTGTCGGATGAAACAAGGACGATGCGGCCCTCCCCTGTGTGCTGCAGGAAGGTTGCCGTGGCACCAGCGGCACCAGCAGTGGAGCTCGTCGTCTCAGGTGCGCACGACACGAACATTTCCAGGCCATCTTGACCGTACACCTTAAGCTGCTGATACCCAACAGAAACGACCGCAAGCTCGAGTTGCGGAACGTAGCACACGAGCGACGGCTGCGGGGGCAAGCAATGGTGGCCTGCTAGCGCAACGGTGAACATGTCCTTCGTCAGGCGCGAATGGTCCTCCAGTGGCTCGTCGGGCTTGCCTTGCACCATTCCGAGCATGCCCTGTAGCGATGACCGGCGGCTCTTGCGCGGGCTCGTGCTCTGATTGCCCATGCTGACCTCTCGGACGTTGGATACGAAAATGGTTCTCCTTCTCGAGATATTTTTATTGTGTTCACCCAATTCCAATAGAAAACTCTTGAAGTTTGTATGCACAAATGCCCCAGCCCATGGATGCCACTCCGCCGACCGCTCTCGTGCTCTGTAGCAGCACCGCACCTCGCTGCGCACTTGCGCCGACGCGGGGGCCTCTGTTGTGGCCCTACTCGTCGGTATGTGAGCTGTTGTAGGTATTTCCTCGGTGCACTGTGGATTGGAATTGAACAATATTGCCGCCACGAAAGGCCAAAATCTGTGCACTGATTGGTCAGTTTTATAATATATATTTCCGCTGGTGTAATTTAAATAGCTTTTAGAAATTAATTCCATACGTAATTCCAGTGTGAGATTGACAGCATTTTCTGAGCCTGATGTCGCGCCGAAAATGCACTTGACAGCGCGTTTGACGGCGATGCTTTCCCCAGGTTACTTCATTGTGTTTGACGCTGTCGCGTGATCAGGCTACCGCGAGCGTATCGCACACAAAATGACTGGGTGCACGTCGCCCTCGAGATTCTGCGCATGCGGCGGGGCGGCTGCAAGGACGTTGTGGACGTCGACGTCGAGCAAGTCTTCGACGCGAAGAGGAAAAACAAGTTGGAGGTGGCTGCTGCCCACTCGGGATGCCCGAGCTCAATCTCTCCCGCAATCGCATCGTGAAATGAGTTTGCGTCCAGCAGCGCCTCATGCGCGGCGCTCATGTGATGTCTCGCCTGCCTTGGTACGACTTGTCAGTGTCAGTCCTGCGCGACGCACCGGTGATCCGCTTGACGCTGAGTAAGTGTGAAGGTTCGCCAACTAAACGCCCATTTCTAGAAAAATGATTGAGATCCGATGTGCCGCGGTGGCTGTGAAAGCGAGGTGCTCAAACCAAGCTAAGTTAAAACGTAGTCATTGTTCACGTTGTCTTGAACTGGACGAGGCGAAGTAAAAAGATCTGGAGCGGAAAACCAAGCCTCTCCAGGAGGATTGAATACCTGAGACTATCAAAACCCTCGAAATTCCCTATGTGCCGGGCACGGTGCCAAAGCTTGCGACTTCGACAAAGTCAGGCCTTGGATCTTCAGCTGATTTCCGGCCAAACTTTACGGCGCGATGCCTCGCGACCTTAAGCTGCTGGAACGCAGCAGGCTCGAGGTTAAACGCCGCTTGATATACTGGCTTCGACGAGACGTGGCTCAGCATCAGACAGGTCGAGAACCAGCACATCCTCACGCAACCAGGCTGCGCCCAAGTTGCGTTCATTGCATGGTTGCGACGGCTGCATTATCGAGGAAGATACCGTGGCAGCCCGGCGCAAGGTGCTGTTGATGCTGCGTTGGCGCCTCCGCTGGCCTTGGCTGAAGATCGTCATGCTTGCTGGTTTGCGATCCGGATATCCTCCGGATAGAAAGCAAGGGGATTGGCTGAAAATCAAGAAAATGGCTGCTTTTTGGCCACTCCGGAGGCGGATCGGGTGCCATTTTGGTTGGAAGGGCAAAGACGACAAAACGATGGCTGCCCGCAACATCATCCGCTTCCTCAAGAAGGCCGAGGTGTCCTTCTCGTCCTTCGACACGCGCGCGTCGGGCGCCTGGTGCGTCGGCGACTTCTGTTCATGGCTAACCGCTGGGTAGCGAGTTCCATCGCCAGTTGAGCGCCTCCAAGACCAAGGCCATCAACCCCAAGTGCGAGCTCATCTACAACACGTCGCTTCACGGCAAGTCGGAGCCGACGATCGAACTCCTGTTCAGTACGTGCACATGATCTTGTGCTCGGTACGACTTGCCTTGTAGTCAACGACAAGAAGGAGAAGATGGTCGTGCCTGGCCGCAACATCCGGGAAATCTACAACGACATCGAATACTTCTGCTCGCAGATCGAGTCGGAGCTTGAAGCACAGGGAAAGTCCATGGACTAAATCTTGTGTATTCCGTCGCTAGCATAAAAACTCGTAGTCGATTTCTAGAGATTACACCCATTTCCGCGAGCTCCTCCGCCGTCTCCGCCGCGACCACGACTGTGAGGCAACCTCTCCTGACCGCTGCCCAGTCCATAGGCGCGCCTAGCTTGCGACCACAGACCGCACACTCAACAACAGGCACGGGTTATAACTTAGTAGTCTACAAGGAGGTGGTTGTTGTGGGCGCGCAACGGCAGCACCCTCCGCCGTGGCCTGCGGCTCTTGTCGGAGACGTCCTCAGGTGACTCGGCTTCCTGTGTCCACGACACTTTCTCGGGGCTCGTCTCGTGGGCAGCAACGTAGACGGCCTGACGCCGCAGCTCGTGCCAGTGCGCCTTGTGGGCGCTGGCCGCAATGACGGCCATCGCCGGGGGCCGTGGGAGGTCGTAGCCCAGCGACGCCAAAACGACGTTCGTGACGCCTACAACGAAAGCACGCGCGACGCCAGAGAGGCCAGTCGGGGCGTACAGCCGCTGGCCCAGCTGCTGCAGCGCCCGCACCTGCACCCGCAGCGCCGCTGCCGGCGCCTCCGCCGCCGCGTCCAAGTAAAACATGGCAAGCCACTGCAGATACACATGAAGCGTCGTCGTGGGCGGCACGTCGCCGGCGCAGTCGATCACTGATTGCAGCGCCTGCGCGGCCTGAGTAGCTGCTGCCAGGCCGTCGACCCACGCTTTGTGCCGGTGATGTCGCTTCACAAGTGCACCGCAGACGACCAGAGCCGGCGGGAGGCCGCCGATGGCCGCGCCAGGCTTCTCTCGAGCTAGCGCGGTGCACGGCGCGAGAAACTGGTCGTTGCCGGCGGCGAGGCCAAGACAGAGGCCTAGCCGCGGCTCGGCGCTTGCGGTAAGCGCGCTGCAGAGGGCCGCCACGTCCACGGGGACCTCCGCGATACCGAAGCCCAGCCCCAAGTAGACGAGGTCGGCTTGAACGGCAGTTGTGTGCGGAGTGCCGGTTGCTAGCGCTGTCGAGAGCGCTGCGGTGTACTCTGCGAGTTCACCGGCGTTGACGAGGCGCCCGACACGACAGAAGGCAAGCGCGCGCAGCTCTGCGGAGGCGCGCGTGAGGACGTCGGCAGAGGCGGCCGTGGATTGCCCACAGGCGGCGGCAAGGGTGCAGCTCACCACGGCGTCGAAGTTGGTGGGCAGCGGGCCCGGCAGCTGCACGAACCGACCGGCGCAGCGCACGGCGTCCGCTGTCGTGAGCACCGTTGATGTGAAGCGGCTCTCGAGCGCGACCGCCGAGGCTGTGGCCAGGCACGCTGCGACGACTGTTGGCGTCACCGGCGCCGTCTCCAGTAGAGCGAGGGCGGCGTGCATGTCGAGGGCGTCCGCAGCGGCGTCGCTCAGCGCAAGGCGACGGGCGCAAACAGCGTTCAGGTGCCACGCCACCTGTGACGCCGGTGGCCCCCCGAGCTCGTGGAGCAAGCGCTGGAAGATGCCCAATGCATCATGCGCGTCGCCAGCCGCAAGGGCTAGCGCGCCCGCGCGCTCCAAGTACTTGACGGTCTTGGCGACGGCGCCGGCCTCGGCGCAGTGGTGGGCAAGACGCACAAGGTGCGGGTGCTGGCCACAGAGCGACAAGTCTTCGAGTAGGTCGACCATCAGCGCGTGAGCAAGGCGGCGCTGGGCCGGCAGGAACACCTCGACGAGCGCCTCCTGGGTTTTGCGATGCTATATGGAGAATCCATGAGACGTCCCTGGCGCTCACACGTACGCGAAAGCGGAAGGTCTGGTTCAAGAGGCTCTTTTGAACCGTTGATGCAATGTCGTGGTGGCTATGGCCGCGGCGAAGCTGTGTCGGCAGCGGCGGGGCCGTCAGCGTGTCCGAGTGCGATCGGCGGCGGCCCACGGTGGTAGTGGGGCGGTCGCCTTCGATCTACGCCACAACATTCACGACCGTGCGTATGGTTGGCGAAGGAAATACCTCAAGATACCCCGCTTTGCAGAGAAGCGTTAGGTGCCACTGGAGCTGGTCCGAGTCAACCCACGGCTGAAGGTGCGCCAAACCGTGGCAGAGCCAGAGCAGCTCCTTTGCCTGAAAGCACGGACCGATAAGCGCACCGAGCTTGAGGAGCCAGCGCTGCGTTTCCGAGAGCTCCTCCACCTGCGCAAGGATGATCTCGTGGATGGTCGGCGCCTTGGCCGACGGGGCGAAACTCGGCGTGAAGGTGGCGCACCCCGCAGCCACGTGCACAAAGCCCTTGGCCAACAGGTAGTGCACAATCTGCTGGATCCAGAGCGGGCTTCCAAAGGACGTGGCCGCGATGAAAGCGCTGACGTCTGGCGCAACTGCAGCCGCGCCCAGCAGGTGGCTGCTGAGGCCCGCGATCTGGGCTGGCGACAGAGGTGCAAGCCGCACTGTGAGTTTGGCCACGCGCCACTGGTATACGCGCTTGTAGTGGAGACGCAGGCGCGAGCGCAGCGCCTGGCAGGACGTTGTCGCTGGCACAGACACGAGCACCTGCAGCGGCGCCTCAGCGTCCAGCAGCGTTGCCAAAAAGCTCAGAGATGCTTCGTCGACTGCTTCAAAGTCGTCCACGAAAAGCACGGGGCGTGTGTCGGCCACGCACGCCGCAACGACGAGTCGTAGGAGCGCGAAGGTAGCGCCACGATCGGCGGGGCCATCGGAAGCTGTGCCGATCGCCGCAAGGACGTCATGCAGTGCAACACCAGCGGCGTCGTCGTGGCCGGCGAGGGCCGCGGCCAAGTGGTTCGGCGACGCGTACTCCGCCGCAAGCCTCGAGCGCTCGAAGAGCAGCGGCAGCACGGTCCGCCACAGCGCCAGCGGAGCATCATGCCACGAAGCCTGGAAGCGGACGGTAGGCCGCCCTATGTCGCTCTGCACGAGCGCCTCCATATGGTCGAGGAAGCACGAACGGCCGCTGCCAATGGCGCCCTCAACGATCACTAGCGTCGACGAGTGGCACTCCAGCTGCCGGTGGACTCGCGCGGACTGCGCCTGCCGACCAACCATTGGGTGGCGCGTCCGCCCTGAGGTCGCGGTGACGGCGAAGACCGTTTCCTTCTCATCGCGGCCCTTAAGCGGCAGATGGCCGTGCAACTCACAGCGCAAGTCGCGTTCGTGGTCGACGAGGTTCATGGTGGCGGCGTCGCAGAGCACAGTCGCTGGCGACGAGATGCCCGAGAGGCGCGCCGCAGTGATAACGGCGTTGCCAAGCACAGCGTACTCGTGGCGCCGGGCGCAGCCGAGCAGCCCGATGTACGCCATACCGGTGGCGATACCGCACGACGCCTACGTCCATGTGAGCGCCGCCTCCACGGCCTCCGCACCGTTACAGCCAGCGCACTGAGGGCGTCCGTGATCTCGAGCGCCGTCTTGACGGCCCGCAGCGCGTTGTCGTAGTGCGCAAAACCGTGCACACCAAAGGCCACGATGAGCACGGTGCCCTTGTCGTCCGCAAGAAACTGCCGGCAGTAGCCGCCGTGACACTGTAGGATGTGCTGCATGCTCAGAAACACCCGCTGGATGCGGTCAACGTCGATGGTCGCTGACGCAAGCGACACGTTGTCGAGAGTCACGAACAGCACCGTCGTTTGCCGGTACTCGGCCACCAGGTCAAAGCGCTGCTCGTCGACCGTTGCCACGAACGGCGCCGGCGCGTACTTGCGCACAGCGTGGACGAGCGCTTTGGTCAGCGGCGGCGACGCTAGCGACACGGGCGCAGGCTGCCACCGCAGCCTCGTGAGCGCGAACGCTTCGCCACTCGAGAGAACGTGGCCATCGGCGGCGTCGCCGAGGCACGCCCACGCCCGAGACGACAGCGCGACGGTGTCCGGAGCACTCTTTGCCAGCACAACACTGAGCTGCGCAAAGGGCTCACCGGCCAGGAGGTACTCGAAGGCCATATTCTCGCCGCCAAGGTGCAGCCCCACGAGGTCTCCCGTCGTAATGGCGATGTGCAGGTGCACGGCCTCCGTGCCGTACGTGAATGCGCTCGAGTGTTCCACGAGCTGCAGTGCGCAGGCCGCGCACTGCTCGACGGCAGTGCCACGCTCATTGCTGAATGACACGACAAGCGCGTCCCCGGCAAACTTGACGACGTCGCCGCCGTGGGCGTAGATGAGATCGACCATGGCGCTGAAACAAGCCTCCATGAGCTCGCACAGCGTCTGGATGCCGCGCTGGCCGTCTGCGGAGAGGGCCGCCACAAGCTTTGAGTCTACAGGGGCGCTGTCAGGAGCAGCAGGCGGTGAAACGTACAGTGGGAGATGTCAGCCATCATGAGCGCGGCGCCTGGCAGAGAAGTCGCGACGGCTCGCGCGCGGGTGGGCGAGGCTCCGCTGTGGGCATAGTGGTTCAGGAGTTGCACGGGGACGGCTGCTGGGATGCTCGGCGAGAATGAGAAGAGGCACGCGTCCTTGGAAGAGTGCCGCTGCTGCGCACGCCGTTGCAGCGTCGTCGCTCGCGGGCAGCTCATGCGGTACTGTGACGAGAATAGATTGACAAGCTTCCCGGTCGTATGGAAACGCACGGGAGGTGGTGGCTCGCAAGAAAGACTGCCTCGAACTCGGGTGGATTCGTGATCGAGAGTGGGACGCGGGCGCAGCGGTCGCGGACTCGAATGCGGGTCGTCGACACCGCCACGCGCCGCAGGCAGTCCGTGGGCCGCCCCACGTGATGGGTCATTTCCCGTGCGCACTTGTCTCTCCCGGGCTATGGCCTCGCCAAATCGTCAGCGATACCGCCGAACGCAGTCGTCGTTTGCATGGGCCAGGCACGGTGAAATGATTGGCCGTGCGCTGCATGCTAAACGTTGAGTCAATGGCGAGGGGTGGCAGTAACGCGCGACCGGCTCGCATCAACTCGGCAGAGTTCATGGCAGGGTTCAGCGTAGTGCCGCAAACGCACATGCAGTTGCCGCGATGGATGCCAGTCGTCAGTCCGATCCATCGACAGCGTTCTTTCTGGCCGCGGACTCTCGCAGCGGTGGGACGCGTCTCGGTCGTTGGAGTCACGTTGTCGGTCGTGACTGTTCGCTGGCACGGTATCCGGACGCCGGATACTAGCGATCCTCAGCCAAACTGCGACCGTGAGGATGGCGTTCGAGTGGGACAAGGCGGCCGCCGAGGAGGAGGACTGGGAGTCCGTGCAGCCTGGCAAGGACGCGCTGCTCGTACTGATTGATGTGCGCTCGTCGATCTTCGCGCCTGTAGAAGGTGAGGACAAGACGTGGTTCCAGAGTGTCCTCGACATGCTCACCAAGTTGCTCAAGAGCAAGGTCATTGCCAACGACGGCTCGCTCATGGGCGTCGTCTTTTTTGGCACAGTACGGACGCCCATGGCTTCTCCCACACCTTCCATGCACGTGGTTCTCGTAGAAGAAGACCAAGAACATCAATGCCCTCGAGCATGTCTTTGAGTTTCAAGAGCTCGAATTTCCCTCGGCGCGGCGCATCAAGCAGCTGCGCGAGCTCATGGACCCCAGTTTGGACTTTTCGGCCGAGTACGGCGCCATGGATGCCTCGGAAATGGTGTCGTTGAGCAACGCCCTGTGGCATGCCGGCGTGGCCTTCTCCAACGCCAAGTCCGCCTCGCAGTACTCACCCCTGAGCTCACATTTTCGCTGCATGTAGCCTCAAGAAACACGACACACAGACCATTTGGGTCCTCACCAACCACGAAGACCCGACGCTCGGCAGCGCGGACGAAGCGGACCGTGTCCTGAAGCAGTACGCTAACCACATGGAGCTCAAGCGCGCGCTGCAGCTCTTCTACCTGCCGCCACCGTCGGGTGGAGTCTTTCGCCTCGAGACCTTCTACGGGCGCATGTTCCAAGAGGCATCGACCCTCGCGCTCGCCGACGACAGCGCGTTGCAGCCTGCGTATGCGATTCACACTTACCAAGAGATGATGGACGAAGGTCTGCGCAAGCGTTTCCGCAAGCGCCGGCTCACAACGCTCAGCTGGACCATCGCCAAAGGCATCGCCATCGGCGTCGAGCTCTACGCGCTCAAGGTCCGCCAGGCCAAGCCGTCGCCCGTGCATCTGGACGCCGAGAGCAACGCGCCGCTCAAGACCGACACCAAGTGGCTCTGCGACAGCACTGGGATCTACCTGACGCCAGCCCAGATCAAGACGTACATCGAGTACGGCAAAGATCGCGTCTACTTCTCGGCCGACGACCTAGTCGAGCTCAAGTACTTTGACGCCGCCGGTGCGTCTTCCCCCCGCGTCGCCACTGACGGCCCCGTGCGTAGGCCTGCAACTGCTCGGGTTTGAGCCCCGCCACAATCTTCGCGATCACGAGAGCGTTCGTGCACCGTACTTTGTGTACCCCGCCGAGGTCCCAGAGGTCCTTGACCTATAGCTGAGTCGCTTGATAGGGCTACATCGAGGGCAGCACTGTCGCCTTCGCAGCGCTGCATGCATCGACGCTCGCCAAGGACGTCGTAGCCATCGCGCGCCTCATTGTGCGCAAGAACACGCCACCGCGGCTCGTGGCGCTGGTGCCGCAGGTCAGTCAGCTACGGCGGTCTCAGCTCACAGCGGCGTAGCTGGAGGCGTACGATGACCAAGGCCAGGTGCAGCCCTCGGGCTTTAACGTGCTCTTTCTCCCGTACGTCGACGACGTCCGCCCCCTACGCGCCGACGCCGACACCCAGCGCGACCGTAAGAGGCCCAGCACCGGGCGACCTCACGGTGGCGTGTAGCCTCGCGGGCGCAAGTGGACGCGGCTGCAACGGTCGTGCGCGGCCTTACGATCGCAGAGCTGCCGTCATTCCAGAACCCCGGTACGCCGGCGCCCCATCCTTTGCCCATCGCCGCGTAGAGCTACAGAAACACTATGCGAGCATCCAGGCGCTCGCGCTCGACGAAGCCACGCTGGCCTTCGACGACACCGACGACACGACACTGCCGGACGCCGCCGGCTTTCGCCGCCCCAAAGTCGTGGTACGTTCCTCCTTCGGTGTCGATCGCCCAAAAGGAGTAGGCGGCCCTCGAGGCGTTTCGCGAGGCCTGCGGCGGCGACGACTTGGCCAAGGACAACGCCAAGCGCAAGGTGCGTCCGGTGCAACCCCCGAAGCTCCACTGACGTTATAGGCTCCGGCAACTGCGGCCAAGGGCGCGAAGAAGGTCGCAACCGGGGACGACGTGGACCTAGTCGCGTGGCGGGCCCTCGCCGCGGCGGGCGGCGTGGCCAAGAAGACGGTGCCGGAGCTCAAGGCGGTGCTTGCGGCCCTTGGGCTGAGCACCACAGGCAAGAAGGCGGAGCTTGTTGAGCGCGTCACGACGGGCCTTGCGTAGCCAGCTCTATTTCGAGTTTACACGCGCGTTACTCGCGGAAAGCGAATTGGGCGAGGATGGGCACATGGTCGCTGCCGTGCTTGGAGTTGGGGATGCCGTTGTAGTTGCGCAGCGCTGGGTCCACCTTGGCCGTCTCATGCCAGCCGTCAGGGCCGTCCTCCTCGCGTAGCTCGGCTTCCGTCGGAATTGGCAGCAGCGCCTGCGGTCGCAGTGTAGCCTCCGAGTACCTGGCGCCGGTGTGAGCGCGGGTGGCAGTAGGCGCTGTACCATATGTAGTCGATGGTCCAGCAGCGGCGAAAGTTGACGGTCGTGTGCGGCGGCTCGTTGCAGTCGTCGGACGACCCGTCGGGCGTGCCCGGCAGCGCGCAGTAGTTGGCGTAAGCGCTCTTCATCGAGGCGGTGGGCCTATGGGCGTGTGAGCGGGAATGATACGCGGGAGATCAACTGGAGGAAGACGTCCTTCATGTAGGCGTACAGCGGCGATGTCGGCGAGTTGTTGAAGTCGCCGCAGAGGATGAACTAAGGCGGCATAAGCAAGATGGCACGGAGAGCACCCACCGGTAGCGGCCGACGAAGGAGGTGGCGGTACTTTTCTTGGTACGTGGCTTGGAGCGCGCGGACTTCGTGATCGAGTTCGCGCAGCTGCTTCATCTGATGGTCGACCTTGCGCGCGTTCCACCAGAGATGCGTACAGCCGACAAGGAGGAGTTCGCCCTTATGGTCCTCCGCGCGCTCCTGCAGCAACACGAGCAACGCCACGCGATCGTGTTCGTCGTGGAAGTTGATGCTCTCGCACTCACGCAGCTCGTACCGCGCGGCCCGGAAGAAGATACCGCAGCCGTCCATCTTTTTCTCCCCGCTCCACGTCGACCGGTGCGCGGATGGGCGCTTTACCCACGTGCTCTCGTACCCGAGGCCGAGAAGCGCCGGCCGAAAGAATGTCCAGTAGTCGGAGCATTCCTCAAGGCACAGCACGTCGGCGTCGAGCGCCCGTAGCTGCGACAGGAGCAAGTGCTTGCGCACGTCCCACGCCAGTAGCCCCGGGTCCACGTAGGGGAAGTGCGCGGGTGAAGCAAGGTTGCTCGCAAGGATGTTGAGCTGGCCCACGGAGAACGACGGTCCGGCCGTCGAAAATGGCAGCGGCAGAAGGGAAGACATTGACCGGCGACCGGCGGCAACGCACCGGCGCATCCAAGTCGAAACTGGCGATTGGCCGCGCCATTTTAAAAACCTTCGCCACTGCATAGGCAATTTGTATGCATTTTTATAGCCGAAACTTATTGTCAGTGCCCACGTTACAACAGACACGAGGTTGGCAGGGTCGCAGCGAAGCCTGGCGACGCCGCGGTAAGCGATCGCTAGCGGGAGTCGAGCAGCAGGCCTTGGTGCAAGCATGCCCTTGTTCTCAGGCGTCTCGCCGTCCCAGCCCTGCGACGCCTAGGACACGCCCAGAGTTCGGGGGCAGCAACACCAGGGCAACACTTGTCGACAGGCTTTGTCAGTGGCTGCGCAATGGCTAGTGCTACCCTCACCCGCAACAGGCGCTCCAGGCAGCGACTCGAAAGCGCTTGGCTGTGCACAGTGTCGAACGCTTGCCATGAGCAACAGGTTGCTGCAGCCAACAAAGAAGCCGCGTGCGGTAGATGCTTCTTCCTACCCGAGGCCGCCTACAGCTGCTGCTCCACGCTTGCACAGTCATATCTCCACAGCGCTTGTCAGGCCCAGGTTCATGGCCGGCGCAGCATCGCATGGCTGCATCGCAAGTGCTGCCGCTCGGCCAAGATGCGATTATCGAGTTTTGGAGGAAACCAAAGACGATTGGTCCATCTTGAAAGGCATCGTTGCCCCAATACAATGCTAGGGCGACCGTAATTTTATTCCTGGTCGCGTTCCAGCTGTCTATTTTGAAGATATCTTTTTCCATGTGGAAAATAAATTATTGAGCCACCTGGCGATGGCAGTATCGGATTTGGGAGGTTTGACGTTGGGTGGGCCGTGGGCCGCCAAAAACCACTTGCACCGACGATGAGCAACTTCGCCAGCTTTGGGTCGACCTCCTGGGCCGACGATGACAACGACGACCACTTCCACGCGTAAGCTGTGCTGCGCGCATGAACGCATGCTCATGTTCGTAGGCCTGCCCGTGCCGCGCCGGCTCCTGCCGCTGTTGAAGAGGACGTGCACCATGGCAACGATGCTCGCGACGAGAGCCACCGTGGCCGTCGCCACAGCGGTGAGAACCAGGACCGTCGCCCGCGCCGCGGCAGCCATGAGTTTGAGCAGAAGCGGGAGAAGCTCCCGGTGCCTGATCGCCCGCCGTTTAAGGTGCGCTGGACGGAGGTGGCGTCGACTCTCAACCTCGAGTAGAGCTACGTTGGCAACCTTCCGTATCAGATGAACGAAGACGACCTCGCCGACTTCTTCAAGGGTCTCAACGTTATCGACGTGCACATTCCGCAGGACTACCAGACGGGCCGCCCCAAGGGCTTTGCCTACGTTGAGTTCGGCGACCGCGAGTCCCTCGTCCAGGCCCTCACCGCCGACGGCGACGTACGCCATTCTCCATTGCTCGCTCGCCACTCATGGGCTTCTTCCACCTGTAGCTCATCGACAAGCGCCCCATCCGCATTGATGTTGCTGGCGAGAAGAAGGGCGGCCGCGACACCTTTGGCAAGCGTGGCGGGGACCGCGGCTACGATCGTGGCTACGGCCAGCGCGACGGCGGTGACCGCTACCAGCGTGACGAACGCCCCCGTGCTGCGGAAGCCCCCAAGGAGCGCCCGAAGCTTGCCCTCGCCCCGCGTACCAAGTCGAGCGAGGAGAAGGCGGCGGCGCAACGTGCCAGCATCTTCGGCGACGCCAAGCCTCGCGACGAGTCCAAGTACCTCGAGCGTAAGAAGGCCGAGGCCGAGAAGCCCAAGCAAGACGACCGCGAGCAGCCGCGTGGCGGCCGTGGGGAGCGCCCAGCCACCGGCGGCCGCGGTGCCGGTCGCGGCGACAAGCCCGCGGCTCCGAGCCGTTCGGACGGCGACTGGGTCCGTGGTGGTGCTGCGGCGGCGGAGACGAAGCCCAAGGCCGCTGCCAAGAAGACGGAGAAGAAGGAGCCGGCCAAGGCCGCCGCCGTCAAGGCCCCCGCCTCCACCAAGGTCGTCAACGCCTTCAGCATGCTCGACGACGGGTCGGACTCGGATTAGATGAAAGGTAGTGTTTGTAGCGCCTAGATGACGGCAGGGTGGTCTCGTCCAAGCCAATTTAATAGTAGTAGTACCTTCTGCCACTGCCCAGGGCAGCCGCCCTCCACGTAGCGCATGCCCCGTCCAAGATGCTCGTGATGTGCGTCTGTCGCCGGCAACTGGGGAGCGTTGCCCACCTCGCAAGACGTTGAGCTGCAGTGGGTGGGCGGGTCGATGCCAAGAGCGACCTGGAGTTCTGCATTGCAGCCATGGAAGGAAGTTGCAAGCGCCGAGGCTTCATAGCCTCGCCTTAACTTTCATGCTGTCCTCGTCATCTCCAATATCCTTTTCTGCAGTGCGCTCTTGCAGCCGCGGGCGGCCCATCGGTGTTCCCCTGCATCAGGTGGTGCCCCACACGAGTCGACGCCCGCGGCCCGCGCCTTGACCTCAAGCACCACACTTCACTCGCTGCCGCGCTCTCAGAAAGTGCCTCAGAGCCTCGTAGGGAGGCTCAAGCACTCAGGTAGGTACGACGGTGTCGCTTCATCCACATGCGCAGGAGCTGCGATTGACGAAGCAAGTCGGCCGATGTATTCACACCCTGCGCCTAGGATCTGAGCCCGTCGAGCAGCTAGGTAGCCTGCTAGAGGTGGCCAAGGAAGCAAGCGCAAGGAAAGGAAGGGCCAGGCTAGTTCAATAGTACAGTTGCATTTGCCAAGGTCTACGTCTCCGATGGCACGGCAAAGGTGAAGGTGAGATCGCTGCTGCCCATGGACACGACCGCCGGTGCGTCGAGCGGCAGCGACAGTGGCTTCCGCGGCTTGAGCGCTTTGTCGTTGATGGTCGTGCCGTTTGTGCTGTTCACGTCCGTGAAGTACACCTTACCTTCGTCGCTCAGCCGAAGCTACGAAGCGGTGAGATCCACCGCGAGTCCCGATCGTCAGACCTCGGCATGTGTCGTGGACACTTCAGGGTCCTTGGGCAGGCTCAGGCCCAAAGGTGACTTGTATTTCTTTCCCGACGAGCGGCCGAGGTGACAGATTGGGTTGGTGTCCTATGGTGAGCGTTTGCTTTGCGTGTTGCTGCTTGCGGGAGTCGCGTACAAGCGATAGGTGAAGCTCGAACGTTTGGCCTTGGTAGTAGCCCTTGGTGCATGTGACCATCACCTTGAGTTGCCTGGGAGGCCCCGCCATGTTTTGTGCTGCATTTTCTGGTACTACATTGGTACCATCGTTTGTTGCTAGCAGAGACGAATGAAGTTGTCTGTACCTGCCTCGTCCGGCGCCGCCAACTCCGCCGACGCTTCAAGCGTCTGTCGAGCTTTCTTGGCTTCGTTGCGGAACTTGTCGATCATCTTCGTTCCATGTGCACGGACCTTCTACACGTCGGTTTAGCGCTTATGATTCGCAAAGTTGTGAACCTCGATAGCCTCGTCCAGGTTCTTGTTGAGAAACTCGGCCACGGTCTGGTTCCCATTGTCGCTGCTTGTTGTCGAAGATATGGAGGCGCTTCCTAGAGAAGCGCTAAGACGGTGCAGGCAGATATCGCCATGGCGTACGTCGCTTGGACACCGACTCGCGGCTGGACACGGAGCTCGACCGCGAGCTCGCCTTGCGCTTCCCCCGCGGTGCCATTTTGAAAAATGAATTTCCATTTGGCTGCTGATTGGTTGAAATCTCGGAATTTCCAAGGCCGCGATGTCCCAGGAGCGGCAGAAGGGCGTCGTCGTGAGCAAGGCCATCGCGTATGGCTCCGTGGCCACGTACCTCGGGCGCAAGTCGGAGGAGACCAAGACCCACCGCTGGCACATCTACGTCCGAGGTATTGCTGGTGAAGACCTCAGCTACATGATCAGTAAGGTTGTCATCAGCCTCCATACAAGCTTTGCCAGTCCCGTTCGCGGTTCGTTGCAGTCATAGCGTGTGTTCTTACGGTGTCTAGTCCTCACGGAGCCGCCGTACGAAGTGTCCGAGTATGGCTGGGGCGAGTTCGAGACCAAGATTCAAATCCACTTTCAAGACCCAGACGAAAAGCCCGTCGACATCATCCACATGCTCATCCTATACCCACCAGGAAACCAAGTCGCCTCGACAAAGAAGGTATGGCACGCCTGAAGTCCTCGATCGATCTCATGCAGTGCAGCCCGTCGTGTCTGAATTCTACGACGAACTGGTCTTCAACGAGCCAAGCGAGCTCATGTACAAGAAGCTGATGGCCGGTGCGTGCATCTACCCTCTGCGGTCTCCTCTTACGATGCCACTAGGGCCGGAGAAGCAAGCACCGCCGAACCCGCTCCAAGAGCACTGGCCCGTCTACTCGGAGATCCACGACACGCAGCTCTTAACCGACGCCCAGTCGGCCCTCGCGGCGGAGCTGGCTCAAGCCAAGAAACTCCTCATCGAGGCCGACATCGAAGCCAAGGAGCTTAAGGAGAAGATCGCGGCCTTCGAAGCGCAAAAGAAACAGGAGGCCAAGGCCAAGGCAGCATTGGGCTAGTGTATACATACATAATCAACGCCGGCAATCCTCTAAGCTACGGTGATGACGCTGGACGCTTTCTCCCACTCGACAACGACCTCCAGCGCCCTGGCTTGCTCCGGCGAGCAGTAGACATCGTCACTGTCGCTCAGGTCGCCGTCCACGGTGCTGGCGTCGTCGGTCATGAGCTCCTTGAGCTCGTACGCCTCGTCGGGGACGGCCGCGGCTTTGCTGCCCGTTGGCAGCCAGTTGAGTCCGATGGCCACGAAAGCGACGGCAAGTCCGACTTGCTGGTGGCCGCCCAGCGTGTGCTGAAAGAGGACCACCGAAAGCACGATGCTCACGACTTTGCGCAGCGTCCCGATGATGGATGTGGTGAGCGCGCCGAAGGTCCGGAGCGTGACGAAGAGGCAGGCTTGGCCCGAGGCGCCCGTGAGGCTGAGCAGCACGAGGCCTCCGAAGTGGGGTGCGGCCGCCGCCACGGAGGCTGGGACCTCGCCTAGGACGATCATGCCCGCTAGAGCCAAGATGGCCTTGAACGCGCTGAGGTAAAACATTAGTTCGAAGGCGTGGACGTCGAATTCGTCGATGACCTTGTCTTCAATGGCGCCCGTGGCGCCGTCGCACAGGAGCGACACGACGAGGAGAAGGCAGCCGAGGCCAAGGTCTCGCGAGGCCTCCTCGCGAGCGTGGGGGTGCGCTTGCTCGTACGTGCCATAGAGAAAACAGGCGACTCCGACTGAGAGCAGGACGACGGACGCCACTTTGCGCATTGCGTAGCGCCGCCCCATACACGCACCGAGGGCCATGACAGGGATGGACTTGCAAGACTTGCCGAGAATCCGAGTGACGAATGTGACGTAGCGCAGCGCGTAGATGGACGCGACGGTCGATACGAACGTCAGGAGCGCGAGCGATGTGTACCGGCGGAGGGGCATCGCCGACGTGGGCTCGCGGCACAGTCGGCGCAGGCCTTGTGCCACGAGAGCGTTGATGCTGCACGACACGAACGTTAGCGTCATCTCGCCCACGTCATGCGTCTTGGTGAGTTTCTCGAGCAGGAAGCCGTTGAGCGTGAACGTGGCCATGACCCCCACAAAGCAGTAGAGCAGCATGACGGCAGGCGGGGCCATGGCGGGGTGAGCTCAGTTGTGGCGCTGCGGCACCCAGCGTTGGGATGTTGCTGGAACATTCACGGGCGCTCCAATCGCCTGGAGCAATCGCTTCGCGTCATGCCTGCGGAAACGGCTTCGAAATCTTGGCCGTTTCGCTCATCCTGGAAAGGCCAATGCCAATTTTAAGATCGCAACTTATGGTAAATGTGGCGTGCCATCGTGGCAGGCTGTCAGCCGCAGAGAGCGTCGAAGGCTCGGGAGCGCCACCAGAGCCTGTATGAGCAGACCTTGCGGCCCGTGCACGCAAGGCTCCAAGCAGGACGAGCCGCGGACATCAACTACATATCTGCGTCCCATGCACCGGCTTCTCCGGTTGCCAAAGGGCCATCCCCCCAGGTCATAACTGTTACCCCGTTACAATCGCCAAGCTTTAGACATTCGACTTGATGCAGCTTGGATGGTTGTGAATTGACAATCGCGATGGCAGTACCGTAGTTTATCTCTCCCATGGGTCGGGTGGGAAGACTGGCACCATTCGGCGTTAGCTACCTTTTGTTCATTTTACATTCCTTTACCCAAGGCACGCACAGCCACACCCCAAACAGCATTGCCCCCCGTTCCTAACCACGCTGGTGGCCCTCACACTGCACTGCACCACCAAGACGTCGATTGCCACCAACTTAAAGACATAACATGGTCTTGTGATGTATTCACGGAGCACGATGCGCTCGCCAAAGGGCGGGATGGCGCCACCGGCCTTGACCTCGTTGGTCTTGAAGCCGCAGTGCTCACAGTTGAACGCCATGACGATCACCTACAGACGCGCGTGGGTGGCAGCGCGCCAGAGAGCTGAAGTGGCGTCAACGAATGCGGGAGTTTTTGTTTGACCAAGAGGACATGATGGCGACACTGCCCACGTACGCGGCCGTGCACTGCGCGCGTCCGACGACCCGTGTGTTCGAGACGGACGCCGCCCGGAATCAGATCATATGAACCATCGTCCGTCTCTGGCAGGCGCGGATTCACCTCCGATTGAACTTTCTCATCTACCGCTAGAAGATTTGTTTTTGGCTCGCACGCGCTTTGTACCCGGCAGTGAGCTGCAAGATCCTTGATCTATACACCTGCGTCGAAATCGGCGACGCCAGGTAACTCATTGTCGATACCAACATCCTCTGTCGCACACCACCGTGGATCCTTTGCGCCGGCGTCGGTGGCATTGCGTGCTTCGTGTCATTTCTCGGTGGGTGTCATCTTGCCAACTGGACAACTCTGGTGATGGTGTAGGGTGCCTGTGTTCTGCTTGTGAATCTTCTCTGCGAACGTCACGCCGGTGCGCATGCGCGCATGAAGCAACTCAAAGACGGCAAACACGAGCTCGCCCGCGACAAGTGGATCGCCGCGATGAAGGTTGACTTCGAGGCCCAAGGCATGAATAGGAACGAGCGAAACATGGCTTTTGTCGATGACCTGCTCGTCAAGTTTACGAAGAAGCGCAATTTGCAGGTGTGCTGCTTTTGGGCACGAAACTAAAGCGGGTGGCAGAATCCAAGCGTTGTCGCTGCTGTCAGCTTCATGAACGCCGCATGTACGTCCACCGATCCGCACCCGGTCCTAACGCGCTCACAGACGAGGATGAATTTTAGTCTTTGAGATCCTCGATCTCCTCCGGTGCGAGCCCGTGGCAACAAATGCATGTCAACGGGAGTTTTGTAGCAATCATGAACGGCGTTGTCGTGTTTATGGACCAGGGATCCATCGACCAAGGTAGCCATTGCCTCAGCTAGAATATCGTGAACACGT
>JNBR01000482.1:0-13709 GCA_002081595.1 Achlya hypogyna
CAGCCGCCTTCGTCGTGGGGGCGTCCGTTGAGATTTGGGGAGGGGATTGAGAGTCGTCGTGAGTAGCAGAGGGGACAACTTCGGAAGGAGCCGGGGTTTCTTCACTAGTCACAGCTTTGAAGTGATTTTTGAAGCTACGTGCGCGTCGATCGGCACCCCGTCGCTGTTTGCGCATGCGGCCGGCGTGGTATGGTTCGTTATTGACCTTGGAGGGCCCGGAATGGGCAACTGCTTTCCCTTGCTCAGCAGCCGCATTGGCGCGGAGAGCGAGGGCCAGGCAAACGCAGAGAACGATGGACTTCTTCACAAACATGGCACTGAGGCGGACGTCGGAAAACGAGGAATGAATTGCGATGGCGAAGATCGCTACCCCGATCTTAGCCCCAAGAAACCCCAAATCTGCAACCGACGCCACGCCATATGCAGGAACTGGAATGATCTGCATGCAATATATATTAAAACCCTCGGCGTACCCTCCGCTATCCCTCTCTGCTGCGCTAATATTATGTACTGTACTGCAATGTCACTGATGTTGGCTGATGAGGATTTAAACACCTTGTGCTGCGATACAATTGAGCTAGTTCTGCGACTCTATGTACAAACATTCTTTCCTCCACGACGACTTGACCGACAGTTGGCGTCATTGTCATGACACCACCAAATTTCGAGCTTTATTTTGCAGTGGTCGATTTTCATGTTCATTGTGGCTTGGTTTGATAGGACAGCTCGTCGCATATCAATATAAGCAACTATACATATCAATATTAAGCAACTCTACATGCATCCCCGACGAGTGAAGCCTCGGGATCGCTTCGAAGATATCCGATGCCGAGGATGTCGCTCCTCGTTCGAACATTGTGTTTGCGATGGATGTGATGAGAGCCTTAAAATATCATCGATGAAGGCACGGTCAGTTGGAATTGAAGCTGTGCCATGAAAATACAGAACCTCCTTTTTTGCCCACACCGTTGACTCGCTGTAATCAGTCGCGACTACTGACGACCCGTCGCACCCCGAGGCCCGCTCCGTCTTCAGATTACAAGGACCCGCACAAACAATTGCTTTAGCGCTACGGGAATGGATTCAACGATGTCGATGGAAGAGATGCTGTAGTGGACTTGGAGATTTCAATGGCAAAGACCAGAAAAGCGCGAAAGGTAGACAAGATATCGTCGGGACCGGCGGAGATGGATTTCCACATGCGATCTCACGAACTGCTGCTAGACACCCTACCCCTTTTTTGAAGCGGCGCCACTTCCTGCCTCGTCCATTGGAGACAGGATTCGCGACCATTTCAATGAATCTGCCACCGTTGGGTTCTTGGATTGCGAGAGAACATGCCCTCGCTGGGGATGACCATCCAAGAATCGATACCAAAAGAGTTTAGATCAGCTTCAGAAGCTCTTAGACTCGAAACATAAGGTGGTATCGAAGTTATGCACATAATTATTTCCCTGTGCGATTGATATTGAAAATAAACCATCTTCCGTCATGAAGTCTTCGGTATCGCAAGAGGTTCGCGCCACGAAAATCTTTTTGTGAACTTAATCATTGCAATAGATAACCAAGTTCACAAAGTCCTCCGTGTAGGACTGACTTCCACATTCCAATGCCGAGGGAGGCACGTGTTCTCGTCCTGCGGCGCAAAGCAAGACCACAATCCGTGAAGAAGCTGCTGCAGTCCAGTCACAGACCAGCACAGAGCTCCATTCACCAGCATATCTTTGTTCTGTTGCTTGAGGAAGAATATGCATTCCCAATGTAATCTTTCGAATCAGACTTGGCATTTTGCTCAACTGAAATTTCCCCATGGGCCGTGTGGTTTCCCAAATCGGCCACAAGGAGCAGTTACGGGTTGGTGATGCGCTTGCGATCTTCGCGTCCATTTACCGATTTCCACAGGCCCGCAGCCATGTTCACCAAGACCCCGCTCGTCACCTGCGTATGCGCATGGCTGACCGCCCTGTCTGTCGCCTACAGCGAGCCGGCGCTCTACCACTTCAAGCAAGCAGCAGACACCGTGTCCTGCACCAACGTCAGCGTCCTACACGATGCCACGTATTGCGTCGACGGGCCGATCTGTGGCAGCTCTATCGGCGCCTGTCCTACAAGCGGCGCCATCGCGTCGGGCGATTGCGTGAGCAATGTGGCAAGCTACAACGCCTCGTCGGGATCGTGCGTTTTGGCTGCAGACTCGATCTGCACATCTTTCGATGACGGTGTGTTCCGGTGCGCACTCCCGAACTCCGAGGGTGGCTCCTTCGGAGCGTCGTTCAGCGGCTTTGGTTCGCTGAACGAGGGCTCTGCCCCCCACTCGTCCAGCAGCTCTGCAGCTGGTGAATCTGGTGACCTCGACCCTCCGGCGCCATCATCCACAGAAGCTGCTCCATCGGACGCATCGCAGTCTAGCTCGACGACGAGCGATCCGTCGTCGCAAGCAGGCTCGAAGAGCGCCACTGGGAGCGACCCAACCTTGGCGACTGAAGGCGCGCTGAAGAAAAGTGCTAGCCAAGCTATCAACCTCCACATCGCCATGGACGTCCCGAACGATCGTACACCTGTCAGTGTCCAGGGCGACGCCACGTACGTTGTGCCCGGTGACATCTGCGGAGATACCGGCAAAAGCTGCCCACTGGCTGGGGATGTGGCCACGGACGCCTGCCAACCTTACTTTGCGTCATACGTTGCGGGCGAGGGGTGCGTTGCACCCGTGAACGCCACATGCGTCGTAATCGCGAACCGCACGGATAGCGACAACATTATCCACGATGTATATGGCTGTATCTTCCCCACTCAAGCCACTGGCGCCGTCAACCTCGCATCCGTCATGGAACCAGCAGCAGCCACGGCATCTGCGATGCTTTTTGCTTCCAACGCTATCGCCGCTGGAATTGCATGCATTGCCTTGGCGATCGCCGTCGTCGCTGCGGTCATGGCATCCAAGCGTCTGCGCGCTGCCCCAGTGGTGCAACAATCCGCTGGCGTTGAACCCGCGCCGGTGATCGCGAACGCCGACAGCGACGACGATGCCAACGCCGAGATCGTCGAGTGCTAAGCACACACGTCGACCTTCCTTGTTCATTGTCGTAGCTTGGAAGTGCATTAACGTACATCAAAATCCATGGTTCTTACACATCTCCTTAAGTCGAGGTCTTCCTATGGCATTGCATCGGGGAGACGAAGGCTCCCTACCTTGGAAGTATCACTCGCATCTATTTCGTCACTTAGCCTCATGACGGCGCAAGCCACAAACATCGTCGCGTCGAAGGAACGCCGGGCCATAGGGCATCGCAGGCGCAACCGCTTGACCGTGGCGTCCTGCGGGCTCCTGGCCGAATTAAGTGCGGTATCCCATTTAAGTTCTAACTCCTTTAAGTGCGATGGAATCTATCGCACTTAATTCTCAACTGCTTGGTGAAGATGGACGAGATAATGGAGGGGTCCGGCGCGGCCGCGCCTGAGAAGCGTCTTGCGGACCTCATCGAGTCGGACGCGGAGGACGAAGACTTCGAAGACGAGAAGGTCATTCATGTGGCGAAGAAGCCGCGCCTTGACGAAGGTACTGAGCTCGAGGAAGCCGATGAGCCGATGGTCGCGGAGGGCAACCCCGAGGTCGCGGAGCTTGTGGAAGATGACATCTCGGAGGATGGCAGCATTGTCATCTTCACCACAGAAGACATCGATAGACAGCAGGAAGACACCACTGCAGCCCTGGCAACTACAGATGAACAAATGAGTTCGGCGCCGGCTTCTGAGGAGTCGCCGGAGGAGCCCATTCAGGATCATATGATGCCGGTTCTCGCTGCGGCGCCCGCGTTCGTTGCAGCCGTCGAAGTTCCCGAGGAGGCCACAACGGATGTCGTCGAAGCGGTGGAGCCCGTCATGGCCGCACAAGAATTGACCAAGGCACCGATTGCCCCAACCGAGGCCACCGCTGAGGCTACCCCTACATCGCAACCAGCGGATAGCGAACCAGCAGCGAGCACTCACACGGATTCCACCGCCACTCCACACGCCCTCATCGCAGATGCCAACGAAACCACAGCCGATGCACCTGCGCTCGCCACAGTCGTCGTTGAACAAGCCCCGAGCCCAACTAAGCTGGTCGCTGCGGCCGCCGAGACTGCTGTTAGCATCTCCGAGCCCGTCCTTGCCATACCAACCGCAGTCCCCTCGGGGCCTGCTACCGCGGCGTCGGAAGAGGTGCCTGCGATCCTTCCCCTCTTCCTCGACGACAGCATTGCGCCCACAGACATGGAGCCGTACGACCCGGACGAGTACGAGATGCCCGCCGCAGACACGCCGGCGGACAGCGACGAGCCGCCGTTCGAGCTGCCGCCATGCGTGCATCAGAGCGTCGTGGACCTACTTACGAAGCTACAAGCGACGGAACCGTCCATCGTCTTCGACGAGCGCACTCTCCTGGCCATGAACGCGCTCACGGCGCCTGTCGCGCTCACTGTCATGACGCGCTTTGTGGAGGCCGTCGCCGCCTCGGCGGTGCCACCGGACACGTTCACGACGCTGCGCGATCTCATCGCGGTCGTCAAGGCCGAGAAGCCCACAAGAGACCAGCGCAAGGCCGACGCGTCCAAGGCGCTGCCGCTGCTGGCTGATGCGGTCTTGGCGCGGCTGCTCGATTGCCAGGCCGACCCGGCTTCGGAGTTCTCGCTGCGCGACCTGCGCTCGAGCAACGTGCTCGACACGCTCGCCGCGCTACCGCCGTTCGCGCAGCTGACGATCGTGGCTCGCTTTACTAAGAGCGCTCTGCCCACGGTACCACACTCTCAGGAGGCCTGCCGTGTCACCGCGCGGTAGATCCGCGCCAAAGACGCACACCTAACTCAGCTCGTGCATGCGTACAAGCAAGAAAACCCGTCGGTGGCGACGCTGCGCCATGTGTCGGAGGTAGGACCTGGCCCCGCGCCTCGCGGTCGACCACTCGGCGTAGATGGTTCCGTCGCACGAGTCGGACAAGGGTCTCTTCGACTACGGCTACGCGCCACCGCAGCCGGCCGGTGGTATGCTTGCAACGATGCCCCACCGCTCGTACCCCCTTCTGGAGCAGCTGCGCGCGCAAAAGGACAAGCTCTCGGAGGATGAGTTTGGACGCGTCAAGGCGCCCAAGCCAGCCTCCAAGCTCTTTGCGCGGGCCGCGGCCGTGCCGTCGCTCGTGACGACCTTTCGGCAGTCAGACATGTACCCACGGCTGTCGCCGGCCGTGCGCGAGGCGATGGAGGAAGTGTATGCCTCAGGCAGCGCCAAGGAGGTCGTGAATGACACGGTGCTGCTCCGGCTTATGAAGCTGCCGGACCACCTTGCGCTACGAGCCGTGGAAAACTTTCGCAGCACCGACACGACGCATGTAGACAACATCCACGGCTTCTTTGTCGGCATCATCACGCGCGTTGTCGAGCGCGAGCGCAGTACGCCGCTGGCGCCGGCAGCGACAAACTCATGTTTGTGTGTAGCGACGACTCCTACTAGTCGCCCGTTCGAGGCTATCGGCCGACCCTTCGCGGCACCGCCCCTCGTGCACGTGCCAGGCCCGGCGCCGTGGGCCCACCTGCCAGTGTTCGAGCAGTACATCCGCGCGTTGCCACTATCGGTGCAGACAGAGCTGACGCACATGGTGGCATCGGGCGTCCTCTCGGCCATCGACGAGCTTGCGGAAAAGTGCTACGAAATCCTTGGCCAGCTCTCGGAGCCGCTGTGCCTCGAAGTGCTCAACCGGTACACGACGTCCAACCTCGACAGCGTTCGCAACCGGTCGGGTTTTCTCATCGGCGTCGTCAAGCGCGTGCGGCAAGAGTACGGGCTCTTGTAAAACACATTCAACACGTGCATGCTCGTTGAATCGGGGCTTAGCCGTGCACCGGCTCCGCTCGGAGCGGCTCAAGCGGCACACGGCAACACACAAATGTGAGGAAGGCCAGGAGGAGGCCGTGGAAGCCGGCGACGGCCGCAAACCATGCCGCAACGCCGTCGGTGGTGCCCTGGAGCATGAATGTCGCCATCTATGCAGTCCTTAGCGCGGGCGGCGGCAGGCCATCGTACCGACTCGAGCACGGAGGCGCACAGCGACACAATCGCAAACATCTTGGCGTAGTCATTGGTCGTGCACTGCAGCGCGAGCTCGGCGCTCACCTACGGTTATGTCCATCGTCGCCACTTGCCGCCAACGTACCGTCGTAATTAGCGCATAGTAGATCGTCCCGTAGGCGATGTACCAGAGGTAGGACCGCCAGAGACTGATGGAGACCGTTTGACGGAAGGCCACACCGAAAAGCGCGCCGGCTCCAACGAGCAGGAGGAGGCGCAGGCCCTGGTCAGAGCTGGGTCCGGCATAAGGGGCGGCCGTGTACCTTGGGGGACCGCGGGAGCACTTTATTCACCCGGGCCATGGCGAGCGCAGCGACCGCGCCGGTGACGGTGAAGAGCGCCGTCATGACGCCGTTCTCTGCCGTCGACGCTGTAGACGAAGTGAGCGCCGGCCATGCCGCGGCAGCACCAACCTGAAAACGCAGTCCAGCGGTTCTGGATGTAGTTCTGGACGAGACTCTCGCTGCACGTGAGCACGACCCACGTGAGCCCGAGGATGTTGGTCCAGTGCCAGATAGAGGGCGGGGCGCCCGAGGATTGACGGCGGTGCAGGTGCGGGCGCACCGAAAGGCTCACGGTGCCGTCGTCGGCCGTGTCGCGACGGAAGCCGCGCTTGTCCACCGCGGCCGCGACCACCACGATCTCCGCTTTGTCGCGGGGGATGCTCAACGCCAATGCGAGGGAGAAAGCGACGCTGGCGAAAGAGATGTAGTTGAGCGCAAGGAGGCTCGTGCCGTAGTTCACAAGCACCTACGACGCCTGACGCGAGGGTGCGGAGGAAAACGTACTTGGCCGAGAAGGCCCGCAGCAAACTTGCCCGCCAGCTGCGCGGTCCAGACCACCGCCGTCGCGTGGTGGTAGTCATCCCGAGGCACCTGGCGGTAGATGATGGTAAGGTACACGATCTTAGAAGCTGTTCCGATGGCGTATGTCACTTGCATCACTAGTCGCGAGGGGGGGATGGCAGGAGCGGCGGCCGAGGGATGTACCTTGCATGAGGAAGAGAGAACTGCCGTACAGAAGGAGGAGCCGGGTGGCGAGGAAGCCACACGACTCGATCACGAGCACAGTGCGGTACTGGAAGCGCTCCACGACGAGCGGTAGCAGCAACAGCATCGCCAACTTCCCGTACGAGAACCATGGGTAGATCTCGTCGTTTGTTTGTGTATTCGTGAAACCTACAGGACAAACGCACTGCGGACCCCGTCGGCGGTGGCGCGCGTACCTTTGTCCGTTGTCAGGAACTGGTTCAAGTAGGCCTCCGACGGCTTGAGCTCGACGAAGAAGCCGTAGAGGCAGAGCAAGATGAGACTTCTCGTCGCAGCTGGTGCCGGTGGCGCCTCGTTCACGCTGTACTGCGGGTGCGCCGACGCCGAGAGGGGCGTGAGGTCAATCCTGGGGTCGGCCATCGGCGATCGCAATCGTAATCTGTGTGACTGGCATATCATATGGACAGGCCTCACGAAAGATTTTAGCCAATGGCCTTGCTCCCTGTGGCAATCCGCAAGGCCATTGGCTGAAATCCAGAGCGCTATCTCAATCTGTGCGCTCAAATTAGATCCATCCCAATGCGATCGGCTCGTGCCCGCGTGGCAGAGCGGCCCAAGTCGGCGAATGTATCGAAGCGAGGCACGCTCGCGTCGCTGCTGTCTCCGCGTCCTGGTAATCGCGAAGCCTTAATGCAAGCGCCTCCGCGCTGGACAAGCGCGTCGAAGCCCGCAGTCACGCGCTACTGCCTCATAGACAAGCAGACCAGTTTGTCTCCCCGGCCAGCGTCGGCGCAGACCCTGCCAGGGTTTCAGCCCCGGCCATCGACAGTAGAAGTGACAGTGCCTACCACTGATCAGGCCCCGTCCGAGGCACCGCCGTCAGAACCGGCGCCATTATCGCCGTCACCCCCAACGCCCCGCCGACCTCCGGCCTCATCGCCGACGACGGACTGCTTCCACGTTCGCCAGGCAAGGAAAGAAGCTGAAGCCAATGCACAACTCCTCGCGAACCGCATTGCGTTTCTACATGTACTAGCATTCCATCCCAATCCAGTTAACACCTAACATTGCGAGTAGCTGGAACAGGAGAAAGCTCAAATGGAAGCGGACAAGATGTACATGGAGCACTGCCGCGAAGTACGCGCCAAGCAAGAGGCCGAACGCCACCGAGCTGAGAAAGCTGCACGCGCTCAGCAAGAAGAGCGTGCCATCCAAGCCCGTCGCGAGAAAAAGATAACAATTCAAAACGAACACAAGCTCCGTCTCCAAGTACCGTCGCCCGAAACCAATCTTGTTCACACCACTGTAGCATGGTCTAGCGCGGCTCCAGGCGGAGCGAGCTCACGGTGCGCGCTCGGTCAAGTTAAAGCGCAAAGTACGTCTCTTCTAGCGAGCCCTACCCCTTTTCTGGCGCCCACGACGTTTATGGCAGACGATTGAAGCGGAGCGTCAGCGCAAGGAGTTTGCGGTCGTACAAGCCAAAATCCAAGCTCGGCACAAGGTCGTATCACATGAAGATCACATGCGCCGTCAGCGAAGCCTCCGCCAAGTACGTTGTATTCTACTGCCTCCCGGAACTCACCACTCCAGCAACAACTCCAGGCCCGCCTCGAGGCAGCACAGGCAGAGCGCATTCGTCTCGAACACGAGCGCCATGAGGTCGCCGAGAGCCGCGTCGCCGCCATGCGCGCCAAGGAGACGGCCATGAAATGCACGCTAGAGATACAAGAGTTCCAGCATCGCCTCGAGATGCAAAAGTGCTTCGACACCGAAACCCCAGTGACGCCCGACACGTTTAGTCCCAACACGCTGGAGTAACTACTATTTAACACAAAGACGATTGCTCCAACGCCTTCACCTGGGCGTCAAGCGTTCGTTGCCAGCGGTCAACCAATGCGACTGGTTGGCGCGAGTGCCCTCGCGCTCGCTGGCAACACTGTTGGCGTCAGCGAGTGTTTCAACGCTGGTAATCGACGACCACTGTGGTCGGTCCACTGCCCTGTCGACATGTTGCTGTGGACACGATCACATTGTAGACGTCCATGTGACGCGAGGAGTGAGTCTTCGCCCCGATCATTCGCTGCCCGAGATGTCGGTGGCGTTCTGCGCCGCTAGTATGACGGCTTGGTGTCGAGGCATCGCCGATGCCCAGCGGCGCAACGGGTCTATGCAGCCGTGGCACAGTGAGAGCGCAGTCCTCTATCAGCCACTGCAGTATTAAGGGGAACCATCTGGTTTCGAGCACTCTGAAAATGGTTGAACACATCCAGATTGGTGCAGCCCTCTCCCATGCCCTCTAGGCCGCCGCTGCCACCAGGCGAGGTATGGCGCCAGCCACGCGTCCAGCTCTCGCCCGACGAGGCCGCTGAGTACATTGAGAAGGCCAAGCGGACATGCCATAAGACGATCATGAACGCGCTGGCGATGGACAACCTTCCTGTCGACCGCGTTCTTTCCAGCGCCAAAACACTGCGTCGGGCCAAGGTACCCGCGGCCATCGCGCCATCGACTTTGCACTTTGCTAGATCCGTAAAAACCAAGACCTGTTCGAGCCCCATTTTGACGCGGTCTGCGGCTACACGAAGATTCATATCTCATTGGCAGAAGTGGCAGCCTTCTTCACACTCAGCACGCCCGAGAAGCTCGCAGCCTACAGCACCGTGTACGACCAAGCAGCGGTGCGGCGCGAGACGCTGCAGACACTCGTGCCCCGCACTCCGGAACACCCGCGCCACTACATCGGCATCGAATGGATGCTGCTCGACCGCGGCACCGACATGCACAGCATGTGCCTGCTCGAAGTAGTTTCCTTGCCAACGACCCCGCGCTGACGAAGGCTCTAGTGCCACGACGAGTTCGAGTACGTCGATGAGCACGACGGTAGCATTCGGCGCGGGTGGGTGTGCAGCGTCCACTCGGTCGAGCCCCGCGGCCTCATCGACCCACGCCTGCCACCCCACCAAACGCCGCCTCGCGATGTTGTGAACAGGGTGCGCCACGCATTGTCGTCGCGGCCTCAGCCTCCCTCTAGTCTGGCCATGTGTTCATCGAAACCGAAGAAGTTGGTATCATGGACTACTACTGCTTGGCCATCACGCTAGTCGCCAACACAAGCAAATCAAAAAACCAAAAACTCATGCTCAACTACGTTTCCCGCGTACGTCCGTCGACGCCACCGGCGGCTCATCGCCGCTAGGTGCTCGCTCTCGAAGAGTACTTCCTGCCTCTGCGCCTCGAGCAATACTTTGTGGACGGCGGCCGCGTGCTGCTGGACCTGCCCCCTAAGCGCTCTGTACTCTTCTGCGCCGCCTGCGACACCAAGTTCTCGCTCTTTGTGCAGAGAAAGCACTGCCGCCTCTGCGGCGGGGTCGTGTGCCCCGATTGCAGCGTCAAGTGGATAACCGCACCTCTCTACGACCGGCTCGAGAAGATTCGTCTGTGTATCCAGTGCATCGAGTGCCTCGGCGAGACGCCACTAGCCACCACGCCCGTGGTCCGCTCGGCACCCATGGCCTCGCCTATGCTCAAGCGCGCCAAGTCCGAGACACCGTTGCTCGAGAGCCGCAAGGAGGGCTCGTTCGTGTTCCACCAGGACGAGTCTGTGCTTCAGTGGTCTTCGACGGCGTGTCGGTCGTCGCTATTGCAAGACGCCGACGCGCTTGTTTCGCTGGCCTTTTTACAAGATACCCTAGCACCCGCCGTGGACGACACGCCCGTGACGCTCGAGCCGGGCCCCGAGTACGACACCATGAGCTCGACGCTCGCTATAACAACGCAGTGCGGTGTGGCGTCCATCGGCATCCTGGATGGAGCTGCCCTGGGGCTTCTCGGCAGCGCAGGCCTCGACAAGCAGCCACGAATCGACGAGAGTTTGTCGCTCGCTGCGCTTGAATCGGCACAGCTGTACATCTGTCCCGACCTGCTGCCCACCGCGTCGCCTCCCTTTCGTTTCTACGCCGCCATGCGTCTGCAGCTGTCGAGCGGAAAGGTTGTGGGGCTCGTGGAGCTCTACGACGAAAGCGCTCGTCATGGCAACGTCGCGGGCCTCGTAGAGCAGCTGCAGGCCGTTGTCAAGGTCCTCGTAAGGCGCCTTGAGGCACCACCAAAGCCCGTCGGGCACAAGCCACCGCGCCGATTGAGCACAGGGGAGGTGGACGCATGCGCCGTCTTCGGCGTGTGCGAGTCGCCGCCCAACTCGCGGGCGTCATCCATCTCTGAGGAGCCGCACGTCGTTGACGATGACGGCGTTCCGCTCCTCGCCGAAGCTATCCACCTCGGCGACGCCGCGGCAGGGCTTCGGTCGCCGCCGGCACCCGGCCCCAGCCTCGACGTCCCCGCTCTGCAAGCCAAGTTGGTTGAGCTCGCGGCGTCGGCTACCAAGAGCCGAGCGATGTCCGTAGCCATCGAAGCCAACTCGACGCGCATCGATTCGTTGCTCACGAAGATCGCTCGCATGGAAGCTAACTTGGACTGACACAACCAGCGACTCGTAGCTTTGTTGTATTTAGCTAGATTCAGTGACAGTGAACGAAATTCTATTCACGGGACTCTAGAGGCTCTGTGGCGCGGGCGTCGCGTGATCCATTGACGCAGCGGACGATGAGGCAACCGGTCTCTCCGTCCGTCCCGTAGGTCAGGATCTGGATTCCACCGGCGTGTGGCTAAAGTGGCAGTGCCACGGGGAAGGGACCCTACCCCTGACTTATTTTCGGCACTGAATGCCGAATCCTGTTTTTTGTGACTCACGCATTTGGCAACAAGAGATGGTGCAACTCCAAGCGACGACAGCGAGCGCCCCCGGCAAAGTGATCCTCTTTGGCGAGCATGCAGTCGTGTATGGCACGACAGCCATCGCCGCTTCTGTGTCCAGTCTTCGCGTGTCGACGCGCATCGTACGTTCCCATGTCGGCTGGTACTCATGTGCGTGGGCAGAGCTCGACGTCGACCCCCGACGTGCGCGTTGCTCTCAACAACCTCACGAGCGCCAAGGACGGGAAACCACTCGTGCGCTCGTGGCCGCTTGCCACACTGGCGGCGGCCTTTCGCGACGTCGCAGGTTTTCTGCCGCGGCCGTCGCCTGCCGTTGTTGCTGCGCTGGAGGCCACGCTAGCGAATGAACATCCCAAGGACGTAAACGCGCTGCGCCCCGCACTCTTCCTCCTTGTTGCAATCGTACCTGGTATCCTCGTGTCACTGTACGCTCCCAGGTCAGCCACGTATGCCCCCTCATCATGGCTGCGTAGGCACGGCGTCGATATTGACGTTGTGAGCGGTGCCTTCCCCGTCGGTGCCGGGCTCGGATCCTCGGCCGCCTTCTGCACGTCTGTCGCCGCAGCTCTGCTAAAGTACTAGTTCTTCTCGATCCCATCTCACGGCCTATGTTCTAGGGCCATTCAACCGCATTCCGTGGACCTGGACGTCGTCAATTCGCACGCGTTCGCCGCCGAAGTGCTTCTCCACGACAACCCATCGGGCGTCGACAACAGTGTGGCCACGTACGGCGGCGCCATCGTCTTCAAGCGGGGTCCTCAGGTCTGTTTTTTCCGCAATCCTAACTCATCGCGACCACAGACCACCATGACGAAGCTCACACTGCCCCCCTTGCGCATCCTGCTTACCAACACGCACGTGCCGCGCGAAACCAAGGTCCTCGTTGGCGGCGTTCGCGTCCTGTACGATGCCGACCCCGTCGGCGTCCAAGCCCGCTTCGACGCCATTGAAGCGCTCGCAACGGAGTTTCAGAACCACGTACTCTCCTGGCATCGATACGGGCACCGATGTGAGACCTTTAGGTGGCCGCACATACGCTCACGGACGCAGCGCTCGCACCCATGATGGCGACCAACCAAGCGGCACTCGAGGCGCTGCAAGTCAGCCACGCTAGCATCCAGGCCATCTGCGCAGCGTCGGCGGCGCACGGTTTGACGACCAAACTCACGGGCGCCGGTACGATGGCACGTCTTGAAACTCAGGAAGCGATGCTTGCGTAGGCGGTGGTGGCTGCACAATCACGCTGATTCCCGAGACGTGTCCTGCGGCGACGCTTGAATCGCTGATCGCCAATCTTCAAGTGCTGGGCTATTCGTGCCTCGAGACGGCTCTCGGTGGGGCTGGCGTTCAGTGGACAGAGTAGGGGGTAGAATCGCTTTATGACGATAAGAAACAGCTTTGTACACGCGTTGAGATGTTATTGCACATCGACATGCCGTCGCTCGGTCGGGGCCGGCACTGTGGCCCTTCGTGCGCCGGCCGTCGACCGCGGCTGCTGTGATGGCAGGGACGTCGGCATACTGGCGCGCCGGATCATAAGGCGTTTCTGGTTCGCCAGCTTGACCTCCTTGAAGCCAGACGAGATGTTGGTGATGGCCCCCGCGAGGCCGCCGACGATGTAGCCCCCGGCAAGGGCTGTGCCACCGACCATGATGGTTCCGCAGGTGACAAGCGACTAGCTGCAGGTTTATCACTGTTCACTCGAGCCGCTTGCACGTACCGCCACAGGAATTGAGACAGCGCCGACAGTCGCTTTCTTGAGCCCACCAAGGAACGTCGGAACGTGATCTTCGTGCTCCTCGCCGGCAGCTGCAAACAGGATGTGCACTCGGTCGCAAATGGCGCGAC
>JNBR01000484.1:0-36070 GCA_002081595.1 Achlya hypogyna
CAAAGTACATGGCGTTGTATATCTCAATGTCGCGGCATGGAACCGAATTGTCGCGTTCCCAGATCGAGCAATTACTGCTGTCTGCAACGTCGTCTCTGCACGGACACGCCTCGAGGGCCTATGAATGTCCTGCGGGAATGACGACGAGGCAATGCTATACCTGCTGCGTGGATCCAAAGCAAATGATGATGCACACCACTGCGCTAAAGAGCACGAAGGTTTCCCGCTGGCGCGCTGTGCTGGTGAATGGAATTAACCGAAAGCAGCAAAGGCAACGAAATGGCCGAAGCGTTTTGATGCCACCGACGATAAGAAAGTGCTCACGTACGTAGCCTTCGCTGAGCACCAATTCGACAAACTGGGGGAAGATGGCCAGCAAATCCATGATTGTGAGGGGGGCAAGTACGTGCGCTTCGCGGTTGTCGGCTGCGTACAACCTACGCTTGGTTTGTCAGCGGCTTTGCACCTGGCTAGACCCGGACCGCAGTACATAGTCGAATAGAAAGACGACACCAAATCCCGCTTGAAGTAACCTCGTGGCCATCGAGTCTCGGGTTGCATCCCATGCTTCCCAGTTTTTGAGGCAATAGATGATTGTGACAATGACCCTAAGTGGCATTGAGCGCAAACGTAGGGACGCAGCAACCCCAGAAGCACTTGGAAGAGGTCGAGAATTGCAGCGAGAAGTGAGTTATCGAGGTTCCGGCCGACCCACTTGCGCAGCGACTCATCGCGTTTGCGACTCTTGATGAGCTTCTGCTGCAGGTTAAGCGCCGCGACTCGGAGGCGCTTCAGGTGCCGCGGCATCAGTTGAATCGCGCGTGATGCAAATAGAACCGGGGCTTTATTTATGCCGGCAAAACTGCTCCGGAATACTACAAGGCAGTGCATAACCCGAGTCTGAGTTAAACGACTCGGTATCAAGCGTGTCGTAACCTGCGCAGTAGAGATACGTGCCTAGTACTGCATGCCCTCTTAGCATGGGTCTCAACGCAATTATTGTGACACCTGGCTCGTTTCATGAACTGGCGCAATAGGAGCTGAGCTCCTTATTTACAGAACATCACGGTTGCTTTGCCGGGGAACGTAGAGCTTCCATGCATGCCGTTGCGGTCAAGTAGACAAAGTACCGGACCAAACGCACACTTCCGAGGTGCGAGCTCATCCTTGAATGCTTAAGATAACTCTGTTGCTTGCGGTTGATCCACTTGTGCATCTCCGGCCTGTGATTGTGCTTTGCTGTAAGCGGCTTTTGAGATCGGTGTAAAATTTTGCAGAAAAGCATGATATCGAGCTAAGAGCTCTTCGGCCGTCGCGAACAGTGCAGCACTCAACCCCAAAAGGCGCTTGCGAGCGTCGGCGTCGAGCGCATCCACGCGCCGTGCGGCCAAGTACGCGCGTAGGATCGGGCCCTTGCCAGTGGGCGGCAGCACGAAGGTACGGTGCGGGGGAATTGCATAGTAGCGCATGGCGCGCTGGCGGTCGAGGACGACGGCCGATGACGCAATTTTGTAAAAAGACGTCGCGTCGGGCGTGTCGTACTCGGCAGGTACAAGAGCCGAATACCTACGGTCTTATGAGTGCACCGACGGCAGGAGCGGATGACACAGGCTGTGAAGAGCAAATGGGCCGTGGTTGGGCACAAAGTTGATCACATCGTCGGCCGAAATGGGCACCTATATCGTTGTCAGTCATCTGCTCAAGAAGACAAAAGGGGTACAGTAAATATGTCAATGAAGCAGGCGATGATGGCTGAGATGGGTGCCGTACGTTGTCGCTTGTTTCCTGGTAGAGCGCGGAAAAGGCTCAGCATGGCCGGCGTGGCTGCTTCGTCGGGGCGAACCGGAGGCTTACTTAAGGTACTACTGGTCGCCTCGCTGGCTTCGTTTACCGCCGATAGTGTCGCCGCGGGCTGGCTGTAATCAAGCACTGTGTACATCGCGTGAGGCAAACAGCCCGCAAAGGGCACGACGTCGCCCTGCTCGTCGCGCAACAGCAGCCGCGCTGCCTCCGGCAGCCGCAGCAGCGCTTTCGCAGCTTGCTCCACCATCATGTCGGATGTCCCATCGTACCACGTCAATGTCGTCGAGGTACCTGCGTGGAGGAGCTCGATGGATCGCTTCATCCAATCCGCGGTATCCGGATAGTTCGGTTGGCCTTTCGCCAGAACGGCGCCACCGGAGAGCCGAGGCCCATCACCGATGCCGCCGGTGGGCATGACGTCCAAACACATGCACCGGCTCCGCCGATATGCGCTGCCTAAACTAGATGTCAGGTTAACTGGCCTTGGCCTTGGTACGAGTTTACAGGAGTCGTGGAGTCACCTCATGAAAGTAGCAGTCCTGGCTACGAGCCTCGAGGTGTCCAGCATAGCGCAGCAGTCGCGCAGCAGCCTCGGTCTCGGTGAAGATCAGCAACGCGGTGCAGCCGGTGGACGGAAGATCAGAATTTGTGCCGAGCAGTTTTAACTCAAAACGGTCCGCGAAACCGAGAGGTCACAGTCGTGATGCTGCTCACCGAGGGCCTTCGCGTCGACGGTCTGTACGCAGGCGGCGACGTGTGGTTTCCGGGGACGATTGCTGTTGTAGTCGACGGCATTTGTACGATTCAGTACGATGATGGTGAAGTCGAGGAAGGGGTGCCAGAGCGACTATTGCGACCGCACGAACCTGGAACGTTCAGTGTCGGCTCTCGCGTCCTTGCACGTTACGGTGGAGGCGATGACTTATACCCTGGCTCGATCACAGCCGTTGATGATGTGAACAATCTCTACGACATCGCGTACGACGACGGGGAGACGGAAGAGAACGTCTTCCACGCGTATCTCATGGATGAGCCTCTCCCCGAGTTTGCAGATTCACCGCGGCCTCCTTCCCCAATCGCTGAGGTGTCGCCGCCGCCAACCACAAGTGAAGGTAAGAATGACGCCTTGAACAGCAGAACCATTCTCTTGCCTCAGGTCAAACTATCATCAACATTCCAGGGACACCAAGCGACAGACACCCCAAACCTACTGAGGTGCCACCGGTCACCGTCGAGCCAGAGCAACTCGAACCAATGCCACTACTCGCAAAGCCAGCACCACCACTACCAGAACCCAAACCACCTCTGTCACAAACGACACCATCGCTACCAGAACACACGCCGGTGCTACCAGAACCCACACCAATGCAACCAGATCCGCCAGTGTTGCCCGAACCCACGGCACCGCAAGCAGACCCCGTAGCCAACAGGCCAACAACGGCGCAACCAGCAGTTCAAAGCAACCTGCCAAATTCGACACCCGAACCTTGTGCAGCAACGCTTCAGCCGCGCCCACCTCAACCGCGCCACCCGATGCCCTTGTTGTCCCAGGACGACAGCGGGACACACGACGAGCCGTTCACAAGTTTCCTCAACTGCGAGACTGAGGTCAAGACCTTGATCGGTATATTGGGCGAGCCCGTGGGCAACAACGAAACCCTTGTCGTTGCGGTGTGTTGATTCCTCCGCAAGCACTGAGTCTTGCATAGAAGAACGCCTTGGCGCAACTTCTGCACCAACTGCGCGTCGCGCCCCACGTGACGGCCGACGTGTGCAGGTCGTGCGGCGGCGAACAGCGGCTGCTGCAGTGCATCCAGGACAACCTGCTGCACTCGATCCTCGTGTGTTTTTGCTTCGTTATCGTCCGGCGGCTCTGCTCCGTGTCGGAGCTTGCCTTCGAAACCTTCCTGTCTCTTGACGTCCTCAGCACCGTCTCCAACGTCATGCTCCTCTGTCCCCAGGACGCCGTCCTCCAGGTCTGCTGCATCGTTTCCGATGACGCTGAAGACGCTGTAGGCGTCGGCGTGCGGCGTCCTCGCAACGTTTGCAAGGGGTGCCGGTATCGAACGCATGCTTGCGCTGCACATGCCGCACCTCATTATCGGAGTTCTATTGCAACACCAGCCTCTGAACCACTACTCCCGCCAAGTGCACTACTACGCTAGCGAGGGTACTAAAACCACGGGCGTTAGCGCTGTACCAACTCTGGTTTCTAGTGCTGTTGCGACTCGCAGACACGGGAGACAAGCGCGTTCTCAATGTTATGAGCGCTGTCGATTCGACGAACGGATCCACGGCCATGCATTTGCTCGTGATTTTACTGCGCCAAGGCCACCAGCATGAAGACCAGAAGGTCGCCTGTGCAGCCTGCACGCTTGTGCTCTGGTCTGCGCGCTCGTAGTCGATCACCGCTGATCGTGCGATAGTCTGGCTGCAAAAGACCGCAAGTGTGCTGAAATCCTCAGGTCAACAGATGCACTCACAGACATCTCAACTGTCATGGCCAAGTACCCGAACGACAACGGTACGGTGTCATTCCTTTGGACGCACTACGAGTCCGTACAGGCATCTCCATGTACTCGACGGTTGCCACGCGGGAGATCGCCTTGGCCAGTATCAAAAACAGCGGCGCCAGCAAGGTTCACGACAAAGCGGCCGCCATCCTCTCGCAACCGAGTGCACCGGTCCCTCCGGTCGCCGATCTCACTCAGTCCGCGTCCATGAAGAAGCTTCTCAAGCCGCCTACGCCCTCGAAGAAGAGGCAAGCTTTCTCGCGCAACGCGATAGCTCCAGCGCCCAAGCTTTCCGCCAACGTTAACGCGAGTCTTTCCAAGATGCAACTCATGGCCCGGATCAAGTCGCCCGGCCCTCCGCCACCGTCGACCGGGCCTGGCGTAGGAACCGCCCCAGTAGCGCACTTGCCACTGCGCGCGTCCATGCCTCAAGAAAGCCCTGATCGGCTTGTGAAACATCATCGGTTCATTCCCTTTGAGCAGAAGCTCGAGTGGCGCCTCTTGCACGCGACGCCAAAGAAGACGGTACCAGTGCCGTCTCCGACGGCGCGGACGCTCGAGCGCGAATCCATTCTCATGCAGACATACGGCGTGCCGACGCTGCGCGAGATGCACTTTCCGCCGTCGCAGGCCGCCTTCGCCAAGGAGAAGGAAGGCGTGAAATTCAAGCCATCCATAGCGCGAACGAGTGAACTGGCGCGCGCCAAATTGCCGCCACGCCAAGAGGTGCCCAGGAGCGGGCAGCCATCCCCGAGGCCTCCACCAGCGACGAACCCACCTAAAGACACAAAGGACCCCGGCAAGCCACCCGTCGTTGTCAAGTACAAGATTCAAATCGACGCCAAGGCGCGAGAGGTCGCCAAGCCTAAGTCGACGGCGAAAAAGAAGGTCAAGGTGTTGAACGTCCGGCAGCAGTCGCTGCAAAAGATTCGCCACGAAGACATTTTAGACCAGCGCGCGATGAACCAGCTCGCGACCCAGCTGTTCAACGAACCGTCGGCTGCGAACGCAGTGGTCGTACCCGAGGCCAAGAGCGACGCCCGGGACACCGGCCGCCTCAGCTTCTCGGACAAGCTGCACCAGATGATTCGCACGGCTGAGGAAGCGCTTTGCCGCCCACCCAGCGCTGTAGACCTGCGCGCCGCCACGCCACCGAGCCTGCAGTTCTCCGAGGCCGCAATACCACCGCGCAAGCTCTCGACGCCAACGCCAGTGGCACCGCCATCTGAGTCGGTGGAACCCGAGCCTGCGCCGCTGCCGCCCGTGCGCCGGGCGTCGACGACGGAACTGCGACGCGGCTCCACGAGTGAGTCGCGGCGGGGGTCGTTCGTGGAGCAGCGTCGCGCCTCAAAGTGTGCCGCGCTCGACCTGAACCTGAACAGTATCCACACTGACGAGTTCCCAACTTCGCGCTCGGACCCGGCGATGGTGCTGGAGCCACAGGTGGCCACAGATCGCACGGCGGTGAGTGAGCACCCAATGCCGTCGGACACGGAGACGCCGCGCTTCGACGCCGAGATCGAGCTGGCGTCGCTGCTCAAGGACGAGGCTGACACTTCGAGCACGTCTGCGGACTCGGCCCGCGAGGAGGCACCTGGCGATGAGGCGCGGAGTGAAGCCGTGGATGATGGCGACGCGAACGCGACCGAGGCGCCAGCAGCCGCTGAGGCGCCGGCCGAAAAAGATGAACTCCACGCTGTCGATGCCGTCGAAAGTGACTACGGCGATGACGACTTTGAAGACCTTGATCCCGGTGCGGGTGGCGACGCGGAAGATGAGGCCAGTGCTCGCATTGAAACCTGTGGCGACGATGCCGCAGACGGCAATGTCGAAACAGCACCGGACGCAGAGACGGCACTGAACATTGAGGCACCAAAGGAAAATGATGCGCAGAGCTATGAAGAGGCCGCCGCGCCGTCTACAGCAGTCGTGGAAGCTGGAGAAGTAAAATCGGCGCCAGAGGATGCAGGCGACGCGGTGGTTGAAGCCAGCGATGCCGTCGATACCAGCGAGTCGTCTGTGCCAGCTGCAGCGTGTGGCGAGCCTACCATGGAGTCGGCCGAGGGTACACCGATACCTGTGAGCGACAATTTCGTGCCGATGCCGGAGAAGGCGAGAAGCGAAAGCTTCGTAAGCGGTACGACGACACATCATAATGAGATCGTGTCGGCTCCATCGGACGAACCTCCTGCAGAAGCAGCTGACGCCGAGCCAGTCGCCAAGGCCGCGATCGATTCCGCAGTCGCAGCGAGTGAAACGCCCACTCCAACGCTTGACGAGGTGGTGGATGACGATATAGCCGACGAAGCCGCATTTGATGCCGTGGATGATGACGTACCGTCCATCAATGAAAGCACTGACGATACGAGCCACACGCCAGATCAACCTCTTGTGTCGGGAGAACCAAATCTTGGTACACAGCTTGTCAATCCCGAACTTCAGCTTTCAGACGAAGGAGTTCGCGGCGGCGCGATCGCTTCAGAAGTCGCTGTGGAACCCGAGAAAGTTCAAAGCAATTCAATCGTTAAAGAAGGAATATCCGATGCAGAGGCCACGATCACCGATGCACCATCAGGGTTCACGCCAGCAGCGAGCGCCACCACTCAGGACTCGGTTCATGAAGCTGGTGTCATCGGCATTACTTTGAATGATGGGGATGTTGCGCCCGAGGATTCGACGCAAGCTTCCGCCGTCGTGGACGAGTCAGACAAGTTATTGGACGCTACCGCTACCTTAAATCAAGAGCCAGCAGCACAGTTTGCTGCAGGGGCCGTCGAAGCCCCCAGCACAGTTGAGAGCTCAGAGAGCCGAGACTGTGAAGTTCCTGCTGATGTCGATTTGGCCGAGTCGGCACCGGTGGTGGAGATGCTGTCGCCACTAGAAGACACAGCAGCTGCTTCGGAACACGTGGTCGCCACTGAGCCTGTAGCAACACTTGAGCCCACGATCAAGACAGAGGACGTCCCCACAGCGCCTAAAGAGGTTGCCGAGACGACGTCAGACGATTCGCTGGCGCGGCCGACAGTGGCCATCGCGAGCGACTTGCCACCCGAAATCGAGTACGAAGAGGAGGCGCTTGAGGACTACGGAGAGGTTAGTGCAGAGATCGAAGCTATTGCCGCCGATGACCTCACGTCGCCCTGCACACCAGCTGAAAATTCCACAATGGCCGACCAATCCATTGTGGGTCTGGCTGCAGCTGACGTCGGCATTGAGGATACCCCCGCAGCTGAAGTGCGTGACACCGACACTGCCGAAGGCCCTGTGGGCGGATCTCCGAGTGCGGCGTTTGAGAAGCAGCGCAATGACAGCGCCACTGATGCTGACGAAACATCGCCTTTGGAACCAACGCCTCGTGTCAGCGCGACCGACGACGAGTCGCTCGAGGTTCCTGCAGGCGCGGACTCAGCGCATTGGCAGGCGGTGGCCGACGACAGAGTTGATAAGGAGGAGGCCCCATCACCGCCGATTGCCTCGGCCGAGCATTTGGAGAGACTCAATTTTGATGCCGCTGTGGCAACGGCATTGCCACTGAGTTCCCGGCTCGAAGCGGTCGACACCGACGAGAGCGCGTCGCTGCTTTTTGTGGAGCCCAATATTACTGAGGCTCCCGCACCGGAGTCGCCTCGAGAAGTATCCGCGCCATCCGTCGTGGACGAATTGTCGACGTCGACTCAAGAGCCAGAGTGGCCATCGTCGGCGCCCGAGACGACACCTTCGGTGGAAACGACTGCTCTTGATTTGT
Source organism: Achlya hypogyna (assembly GCA_002081595.1). Classification (NCBI taxonomy): domain Eukaryota; phylum Oomycota; class Saprolegniomycetes; order Saprolegniales; family Achlyaceae; genus Achlya; species Achlya hypogyna. The sequence continues at coordinate 8,062 of JNBR01000484.1, forward strand.
CCACGAGTCAAGAGGGAACGGCTTCTGAAAGAGCAATTGGAGAAATAGAGAGCGACACCTTCGCATCACCGCCGAGCGTCTCCGACGCGACGCTGCCAGTCGACGAAGAGCTTGCTGAACTCGTGGGCGACTTCGACAAAGCGTCGTCGACAGCGTCGCTGGCTGACGTTGTTGACCTCGAAACCGCTATCACCAACCATGAGCCCTCCGTAGCCGTCCCGGCGTTGTCATTAGGAGCCCTCCACGGCGCTGTGGTTGAGGGCACGGAGCAAGACAGCGACGACAGCACCCGCGCGGCCACCGAGGGCTCGACCCGCAGTGATCCGGGGCAGATCCAAGACTACTCGGGCCGGTCGTCCTTAGTGTCGTTGACGTCGGCGCGCCACCCAGACGCCGCGATGATGCCGGTCGCAGGCGAAGGCGCCGATGACGACGATGACGGCTCCTATGCCGAGGAAGACTTCGCCGAGTTCTCTGAGACGGACGTGAACCCGACGCCCGAGAAACCTATCACCAAGGACGAAGAAGCCCCACCTCTTGCAGACGCGTCGAGCCCCGACCGAGAGCTCCATGTCGTGAAGGCTCGGGCGGACGACTTAACGACGGCCGAATGGGCAGTTGACGGAGCAGTTGATACTACGTCCGACCCCGCACTGCCGCAGCAAAAGGACGAACTTGACGCCGGTACCGTGGGTGCCACCCAAACGAGCCTTCTACCTGGACAAACCCCGGCTTCCGAGGAAACCACCACCCACGACGCCGTCCAGGAAGGAGCACTTGACCAGCCAGTTGCTCAAGAGACACCAACGTCAGACGAGTCTCAAGCCATGGTGCCTCTCGACAACGAGGACTCCAGAACCGACGCTCCTCCGAGTCTCCAGTTCCCAGATGACAATGCACCAGCAACGTCGGCCGCTCCAGGCCCCGGGCAGCCAGTCAACAGCCCCGTCGAAGCAGCTGACGCGGCGCTCGACGCACCCTCGACAGCCCCTATCTCCTCTACACGCCACGAAGAAGCTGCAGCACCAACCGTGGAGGTGTCGCCTCGAAACAACCTCCAAGATCCATCCCACGCAGTGTCATCCCCACCAGCGACCTCTCGGGCCGCATTCGATGTGCCTCCGTTGACTCTTAGTCCAACGAGCGCCCGGAGCGAAGCCACCCCGACGCCTCGATCGGACGTCAGCAGCCGCGTGGGAAATGGTTCGTCCGCCAGGATACCCGACGCCGGCACGAGCCTCCCAGCCGACGACGCCGTCCCCCTCACCGTCGCCGGCAATCACTGCAACGACGCCGACGATGGCGACGCCAAAGGTGCACATGACGGGGACGACGACGAGTACGCCGACGACGACTTCGAAGACTAGCTGTGCGGCGTTTGTATGTATGTACTTGCGGTAACTAGAACGTAGTGATAACACTGCGCCTTGGGCTGTGAGCTTAGCGGCAGCAGCGGCAGATGCGGATCTTCCCGTTGCGCCCCGGAAGGCCGGGGGCTACCGGAAGCTTCGGCGCGGTGCCACCGTCGTGGCGCTTGCGGCCGTGCACAAAAACGCTGTGGAGTATGTCGGGCGCCAGCAGCTTGATTGCGTCGGCAACCACATCATGGTTGAGCACGACAAAGTCGGCGAGGAAACCGACGTCGAGCTGACCGAGTTGGTGTTCTTCTTTTGCGGCAAACGCACCTACGCACGAGCGTCGAGCAGCGCCGGTCGCAGCGCGGTACCGTTGAGCGTATACAGCTGAAGGGCCTCGGGAAAAGAGAGCCGCTGCTCAGGGGCGTCGAGAAAGTTGGTCGTACCGGGGGCCGCGCGGTAAAGCGCGTCGTAAAGCCCCTGGAAGGGGTTGCTTGTCTCGATGGGCGCATCGCTGCCACCGGCGCACACGATGCCCGCCGCCTGCATGCGTTTCCTACGCGACGGGTCGGAACTCGCCTGAGACCTCAGAGTACCAGCAATACGCGTATGGCACGACATTCGTTGGCAGGCGCTTCTCGGCGAAGGAGGCGTCCGTGATGACGAAGGATGGCTGGATGTCGCCGATCACGCCCAGACGCGCCATCACGGGCAGCAAGTCCGGGCCGAGGATCTGGCAGTGCGTCAGGATGGGGCGGTCCTCGGGGGAAAGGCCAGCCGCCTCCATGGCGCTGAGAACCTGCGCTGCCGCACGATCACCGATGGCGTGCACCTCGAGACGATAGCCAGCGGCGTGTGCGACGCGAATCTTGTCGCGCATGCTTTGGTCCGACTCCATGAGGACACCGCGGTTGGTGGTGTCGCGGTAGGGCTCTCGTAAGGCGGCAGTCTCCTGTAAGGGGGTGTGTTGGGGAGGGCAGCAGACGTGGTGGACGTACCGCGCCGAGGCTACCGTCCGAGAAGATTTTGACGCGGTCGCAGCTGAGAAGGCCGTCTTTGGTGTTGGGGCGAGGCAACTGTTTCTCTGTGCTGCGGCCAATCTCATTCTGGTCGGGCGTCAAGTAGACGCGAATGGGAACGAGGCCCGCGGCCTGGAGCTCTTGGTAAAGGTACCATGCATTGTGGTCATTCGTGTGCACGGCTGCGAGGAACTCTGGGCTGGTTTCTGAGTAGTGCGCGTACCGGTGAGGCCAAATTCAAGGCACGTTTGCAAGCCTCGCTGAAGGTACTTCTTGCGGAGATCTAAGGTACGACGTAAAACGTACTACATCTGGTGGGTATAGTAGATACCATCCGACTGCTCTTGGATAAACTTTTGGACCAAGGACACAGCCTTCGCACGAGATTACATGGGAGATGGAGGTGAATGGGGTACCGTTTCGCGCAGTACACCAGTAGGCATGCCGTTGCCGTCCATGTCGACAACGCCTCCAGGAACGTTTGTCCATGCGTCGCTAATGGCATTCCAGTCGAGGCCCGCAATCTCGAGCGCCTTGGAGTTGACGACCGCGATGTGCCAGCACGCTCGCCAGAGGTACACGGGTCGATTAGGCAAAATCTCGTCGAGGTCTAGGCGCGACGGGTATCGCGCATTAGCGGACAGCTTGTCTTGCTCCCACCCGAAGCCAACGATCCATTCAATGTCAGGATGCTTGGCCGCATGGGCCACGACTCGGGCCTTAAGCTCCTCGAACGACGAAGTCCCGCGCAAGTCGACGTAATGTGCCACTTCACCAATGAGATAGACATGGATATGCGAGTCTTGCAGACCCGGAAGCACAAGCTTGCCTTGCAGGTCGACAGTTGTCTCGGGCGAGTGTTGGCGGCGCACAAATTCCGGGACATCACCCGTGCCGATGGCCGTGATCCGGCCTTCTTTCTCATCGACTGTCATCCAGTTGGCGTAGCCGCGCGGCTCGCGTGGGGTAGCTACCGTAGCGCCATCGGGCGGCGCAGCCCACTGCCAGATCCGTCCGTTCTCCACAAGCATTGGCGTCAAGATTCGTGAAATCCAAAGTGATCCTCAGATCAGATGGAGATTGACTGAGCTGTCCTATTTATCCTAATTTTGGTCTAATTTAGGCATGTTATATTCGGCATAAATATTTTGCCAACTGAGTGCCATGAGGAGTAATTGTGGCAGCTTGAACCAGTGTTTGCGGCATATGCCGAGGAAACTGCTTGGCCGTCGAGGCAAATCCCCAATTTAAAAGGTTCGGCAAAACAGTTACAAATTAAATCAGCGGCGCGCAAATGAATTGGATCGCGGGCAGTCGGAACCGCGCACTGCAAGGGAAGATCGCCCAACGAAAGAAGCTGCAGTACAAGGGAGGGAATGCCCATGCAACGATGTCCCTGCAGCGCGACGTAGTCGTGCCTATGAGCTCGGAGAAACCGGTGATTAGGAAGGAATCCATGTCGAGAGCGACCAATGCTCTAAGAAGCACGTCGCGCTTAGCATCCCAGAAAAAAACGGGAGAAAAGCAACAAACTACCGGGAGACAAGAAAGCATTGCGGTGAGCCCTCGGCCTCTTCTTCATGGAGCTTCGGAGAACAAAGAATCGCGGTTGATTTTGACGCCCGATCAATCGATCCGACTGTTCAAGTACTTGCTTTTCGATCTCGCAACAAGAAATTTATGCTCGTTATGCTTACAGTGACGGTCATGAGGTCAATGAGCATGGTGCTCCACGCTGCCTTTGAATGTTTGGGCTATCCTAACTTGCAGGAGTCGAAGTCGTCGCCCGAGAAGTACCAAAGGCGCCATCGAGACCCCTTCGACAGCTACAAGGTTCGTGTCCGTATCATCTGCATACTCAAAATGCGTGTGGCGATCTAGCTCCTGCAAAGCATGCTCAAGAAGATCAATCTCCACTCAACCATGGACGACCCACGGAAGCGAAGCCGGCGAAGGGCCCCTACTCGTTTTTCGACCATTTGTTTCCGGAGAGGCGTGCGCTCTTGGGAAGCAAAGCTCTCATACTGGAGTGCCCCACGAGCCCGAATCAAAACTTCGAGGCGTCTTTTTCGTCGTCAGCGTCATCACTTCCTACGTCTCCGCCTTTCGACCGCCAGTCACTGAAGGCGGTCGCCGATACATCACCAACGTCATCGAAGCACAGCAGCTCACAAACAAGGGAGTCAAGACATGGAACGAAGGGGGCAACCTCGATCATGTTCTCTCCGCAAGGTGGCGCAGCTGATACTGCTTTGAAAACTCGACCCTTGTACTATAGATGACAAGGCACCGTACGCAACTCAATCCACTTCATCGGGTAGGCTACCGCCGATGCAGCTGTACATTCAGTGTTTACTTCAAATCAGCCAGCTCGATCGAGTCGCATGAGCGCTGTGGTAATATCTAAACGGTAGGTGACTTCGTGCTCACCCCAGTGTAGCACCAGTCCAGAGCTGGTGGAAAAAGCGCCACCGCGACCTCAACCTCGTCGATGCTCGAGCCCACTCTGTCAAACGTCACAAGACAGCCCGTACGCATTCTTCGAACCATGCATCTTAAATCCTCCGACTCGCTCCAGATTTTACTCCATCGCAATCGCAACCGAGTTCCGGGCGATCTCTTGATGGTATGTGGATCACTTATCTGGGGAACGTCCCATTGATCTTCATTTTGAAGTTGATTCCCAGAGTACGGTCAACTGATATGCAGTTTTCACACGAGCATTCGCAGCAAGATGGACTCGCCAGGGTGTCCGAACGACAAAACTCCGTCCCACGTGTAGGAACGTGCTCCTTGGCCAAGCTTGAGCGTCGTGTGGCTTGTGTAGCAACGCCACCGACATTCGAAACCGAAGGAGCAACTAACGAGGCATCAACGAATGGCAGTATACATGGGCCGCCCGAGAAAGGTAGGCTCCATCACCTGGATGAATCACTTTTGACTGCAAATAGATTCACCCCGTCGCCCTGACTGGTTCAAAGACGGTTCAATAGCTTCGGTCAGCAGTGTTGCCTCCAGAGGCCCATACACGCAAGAGCTTGAGATGCAGTGGCGGCCGTCGCCCTTGACGATGGGCTTTCCGGGGATGTCAAGCTCACCATTGCCGGCACAATCAGGGTCTAGCAGCATCTTCACGCACCAGCCGTCGTCCTTCCAGACTTCGGCATCAATCGAGCCACGGCACATGACTAAGGGTCAGGGTACATGGTCCACACCATCGTCCGCCCAAGCCGCTGCCAGCATCGAGTCCCCAGGAAGACCCCAACGCCCCCGTGTTTGGGCCGAGCCCACAGCGAGATTCGAAAACGCTCATTCGGCGTTCCGAGTGACAGAGCCGCGGAATCACTCCCCCTTCACCACTGTGAGCCGCGCGGAGCATCGTCAAGAGCAGCCTTCCAGTACCACCGCAGTACTCAAATTGAGGCGTGACCAACGTCATGCAGTCGAGTCCTATGACAACTTGCCGCCCAAGGAGAAGTGGCGAGCCTCTATTTTCAAAAACCTTGCAGTCCAAAAGCCCGACCTTGTCGGCGTTTGTGCTGACCACATAAAGCAGAGTACAAAGGATGCAAGCAAACGCGCGGCAAATGGTATGTCGAAGGCCGTTCCTCATGAACTAAGAGCTTCAGGGCCAAACTTTGCCCAGCCACACTGGCTGCTGACTGCCAAGATTGAGGAAAGCGAACATGGTATTGCAAACACCGTATGTTGCGGACAACGTAGAACTGCTTCAATGTAGTCTCTCGGAGTCTACGGATGGATCAAGTAGTGCCTTCTTCCCAACCAAGCAGCCAGGCGCCCACTCAATCTGCTGGTTTGTCATGCCTATTTCGTCGTAAGACTTGAGTCTTTGCGATAGTGCCCCCTCTGCCTCTAGCCAAACATTACTCAGAGTTGGCACACCCACCAGCCAAGCGGCGCAGCATTGAGTACATTAAGACGTCCACTGCTTCCAATTCGAAGGCAGAAAGTGGTACGACAGTGGGGACACCACGTGAGCTGGCCCGGACACCATCTTCATCGCTTTTGTTTAATGTCCCGACCACACCCAAACCAAGCTCGCAGAACATCGACGAAACTTCTCAAAACAACGACGACACAGAGGGTGCCCCCAACAACGAGCACGAGCCAATCTTTTTTCCAACGCCAGCACCTTCGAAATCAACCATGAGCTTGGAGTCGTCATGCAGTATCAAGCTCAACGTCACCAACGCTGACGCAAAGGATAAGCAATCTTCGACAACATCCCTTCTGGATGTGCCTACCGAAGCCATCCCCACATGCAATCAAGACCCGAGCAGTCTTGAATATCTTCATGCCTCCCCACGCGCTGGTCACGACGCCATGAGTGACGACGACGCTTGTGCCGCGACGCAAAAGCTTTTCTATTCGTCGTCCCCCGAGATCACATGGCCCGTCAAGTCATCGGTCGACGGTGGCACCCCACGTTCGCATCAGTGTCCACTGAGTCCAATTGCAGATGTCGGGCTGGTAGCCAGCAATGAGATACACGGTGCCCCGCCGGGAGACGACACCTTGACGCAAGTAGTCGTCAATGCGGGGGCCTGGGTGATGCAAGACAGAACGCGTCATATTTTGGAAGCCTGCAATCACGGTGGGTTCTTCTCACTGTGGCGTTCATGCATGACGCCAACTAGGTTCTCGATATCAGTCCCGAGCGACCTCATCGCTGGCCGACGACGCCGCATCCCTCAACCTTATGCTCTGGACGTTGCTGCGCTGCTACGAACAATGCTAGTCTTGGTTTAAGCGAATTTATCATGGAATATCTCCTTCATCTTGGCATGTGCCGTACTGTACTTGGGGCCGACCCAGTAGAGCTTTGTACACGTGTGGCAAGCGTAAAATTCTTCCACAGTCTCGAGAACTCTGGCTGGCACGTCGCCGCGCGTCTGGGCCTCTTCGAGCGACACGATGCGGAAGCCTTTTCCGTTGCACTTGGCGCACCTGCGGTCCCATGACATCACCACGCTCTCAAGCCCGGAGGTACCTTGACATGAAAGTTTCTTCCTTGAACTCGATCTGAAAGTGCTTTTTGATCTAGGCCCGGCCATGAGCTCGGCCGCTTGACTGGGCGTACCTCTTGGAATTGTTCCTCGACGTTGTCGCTGAGCACGACGTAGCACGCGAGGGCTTGGCGTTGCCGCGCCAGCTTCCGGTCTCTCGTAAGCACGATGCGATGCTCGACCGTGGCCAGTACGAGCATTTGGCTCTTTTCGTCACTCTTGTCCCATTGCACAATGTCGACACCAGTCATACGCAGCCACTTGGCGACGCGGCCCAGCATCGTGTCGGCGACAAACTTGAGTTCCCTCGGGCCCGCCTGGGCCTCCACTTGCGCGCTTAGAGGCACCACACGCGAAGTGATCCCAAGGTCCACAAGTGCATCGAATGACGCCTCCAACAGCATGTCGGGGGTCCCGCCGCCAAGGACGATGCGGTCACGCCCCTCGAGCGACCTAGAGTCACGTCAAAATAGCAGAGTAGCAAGCAACTACGTGTCGAGGAGCACAGGTGCTGGCACTGAGTGGGCGACCGGCGGAACAGTTCCGGGGGCGTAGCCAAAGACGCTGATGCACTCGGCGGGGCGGGCTAAGCGAACTTTCTTACGCGACGTTCCGAGGACCATGCTCAGAAGCCCCAAGTCCATCTTGGTCTCTTGAGGCAGCACAGCCACGTATGGGGCGCCTATCCACGCGGCGCTTAGGAGATACGCAACCCGCGTGAGCACCATCGGCGAAAATGCAAAGACTGTTGGCGAAGACCGTAGTGGCATCCGAGGCGTATTCCGAAAGGCGGCTTCGAGGCACAAGGCGAAGTCTCTCGCCATGAGCTGCGACGTACTCGATCAGGTGGTTGACTGTTGTCTCCATCGACCCAAGATCATGCGAGGGTAGCCCCATGGTGCCGTTCTTGCATTGCCGACGAGCGCGGCGCAAACGCACAATGTCCGCAGTGGGGGTCGCGGATGGCTCGTCGCACTCGAGGGTTGTGACGAGTTGCAAATATTGCTCTTCAGCATTGTGGCTCACCCGCTCTGCGATTGCGACCAGAACCCAGGCATCAAGAGCGGCATATCTATCATAGCCATAAGATGATGCTCGAAACTGAACCACCCACTCAATCTGCTTTGGCGTCAAGGGCCGCTTTTCCCAGTTGGACATTTGCTGAGCCTGGGCTGTGTGAGGCCTAAGACGTTCAACGGGATTGTACTTTGTCCAATGGTTTCCCCAAGATTAGCGCCGCTGCATCTGAGAGACTGCGGCCCGTGTACATGGGCATGCTGCTGCGAACCAGTGCGTCGATCTACCCATTTGTCGCACCCGCCCGAGTCGTGGGTCTTGTACCTCCAAGATCCTGTGGACGAAGTCGAACGTCGTCATGTCGGGGAAAGTCTGCTTCAGCACTAGCACTGCATGATGAAGCTGCGCTAGCCGCGACGCCGTTTATCACCGTGGAGGTCGTGTTTAAACCCAAACCCTATTTTGAGCACACTGGGGTCCCGGAGCAGCGCCTCGATGACAGCAAAGCCCTGAACCGTGTCCTGTCCGCTGCTTGATGCAAGCCGGGGCATGACCAAGTACCTCGAGGGCAATCAGGTCGACGACAAACACGCGGTCAGCGCAGGCAAGCTGCAGCACGCTTGCGAGGCATGTCTCGTTCTTGGTCGTGAACGGACGCCACTCAACGTCAAGCCCGAGCCACACGGGTCCTTGATTTTGCTCGACGAGATCTACAACTTACTGTGAATCTCCTCTACTGCGACCGAGGCTTACCGCGCACATGCGACTCAAGTTCTGCTACTACTAGGTCCGAATCGCACAATACGATGGCCTCCGGCGCCAACGGCCACCGTAGGTAGCCATGATTGCCCTGTGGCGACAGGAGTCGGTGTGTTCTGTGGCCTTGTAGGTACCTCTTTTCCAGTCGTTGGCAGCTGCAGTCGTGGCACTTGGAGCTGGAATCTACGCGAGGTAACTCAACGCATTGTGCGATCACGCACTGGTCGTAAAGCTCGTCTGCGAGAGAAGTGTCGCCGGCCAGGGCAACGTACTGGTACAGCGCTGCCTTCACCTCGCGTCACGCACGGCCGGCGTTAGTAAGGAAAGCACCTGCAAAGCGCCATCGGCGCCGACAAACTTCGAGGCGATGGCCCATTTCTTCTGAGTACAGAGCTTTTCGAGTGCTTCCCGGCGAAACCAGCTTTCTACAGCCGCGGTCGTTTGGCACCCAATCCACCGCCAAGCCTACCGACGTCCGGAAAAGACGTTTGGAGGTCGTAGAGCAGCACAAACTTGTGCGCCTAAGTTAGCGATATGATCAAGTGGTGGACAGCGGTGCGAGACTCGTTTAAGGTCGTGCTTCTCGACCGCAAGCGCAACGAGCTTGGCGGCCAACTGTGGCGGGCCAAGCTTGACGAGCTGCTCGGCCATGGACCAACTACTAGATTCCACGAGCGCTGCAAGGATCACATCAAAGTTCCACGTTGCCGAAGGAAATTCTGAGATCAGCTTGAGGAGGCTAGTGTACTCCTGTGCTTGAAGGAGGCCATTGCTGTACGCAAGGACGAGCGACGTCGGTACGTCGTGCATTTGGAAGAATGCGATTGCTTTGCTCACAACCTTGGGGTCCTAGAATTTAAAGTAGCATTGATCGATCATTGCATGCCAGCGCACAGCAGCAAGAGTGCGGTCCAGGGATGCTTTTACGAGGGTTGCCAGGCGAGCACCTGTCGATGGCATCAGCGCGGTGAGCAGGCGCGGGACATCGATAGCGCCGGTAGCGAGCTCTTCGAGGGTCAACAGCAGCATGTACGCAATCGGCGCCGACGTGTCCGTCCAGAAGTCGGCTATGAGGTCGACAAGCGAGATAGCGCACCGCATCGCTTCCGGGCTCCTCGACCCCACGATGTCAACGATCGCTGCCTTGCAGATACTAAAGCCATGCACTGGCACCGAGTGAAACAATCCTCGCAGGAGCTCGGCGCAATCAGCACCCGCTTCCAGCTTCGCTTGCAGCAAGGCCCAGAGCGGGTCCGTGGCGTCAGTCATGCCACTCTCTGGCGCTAAGTTCACACTATTTGATGTGATATCAAGCATATAAATAACAAAGCAAGTTTGTTTGGAAAAATATCCATTTTAAAAGAAAAGGATCGGAACTTTCTATATTTTGCGATCTTGCGAAATGGGAGGGTCACAAGCCAAGCCTCGGCGCCCTGTGCATGCGCCCCAAGAAGAGGCCGTCTAGAGGACACACGACAGCCATGTACGCGTTCAGCCTTATTTTGCCCTTTGCCATCGTTCTCTTCGCGTTGCTCGCGCAAAATGAACAGCCGCTGGCGGCCACGACGACCGGCGGTGGTGCCATGGCACGCGAGCCCATCGCAGCAGAGCCCGTCCAACCAGCGAAGCCCCGGTACAGCGCCAAGCAGCGGCGCGCTGTGGGCTACCTGCAGACGGCAATGGGGCACTTTGAAGCGCAGAAATGGCCGCTGGTCGTGGAAGAGTGCGAGAAGGCTATCGCAGCGGATCCCGAGCTCGTTTTCGGGCACGCGCTAATGGGCAACGCGTTGAACGTCATGATGCAATGGGAACGCGCGGCGGACAGCTGGCGCAAGGCTACGGAGCTCGATCCGACGTCGTTCGAGTTCTACTACCATCTTGGATTTGCGCTTTCGCAGTTGGCCCAAGACCAAGTGAGTAACAAGAAGAAACACACGATTGGGAACCAAGCGATCACAAGCTTCGAGACGTACTTCAAGCTCGTGGAAAACGAGCCTGATGCCACAACGGAGCAGATGTCGCTGGCCCATGCAAGCTTGGCTGCCATCTACAAGATAAACAAACTCTCTGAGAAACAGGAGCTCGCGCTAAGTCACTTTGAAGCGGCAGCCGCGCTCGACGCCAGCAACGATCTTGCCTTCTTCAACATCGGCATCATGTACGCCGAAAAATACGAGAAAAAGGGCGTCGACGCCGATCTCGAGCTCGCAAAACAAGCCCTCGAGCGAGCTGTCGCCATCAGTCCTTCGAACCCAAAGTACAAAGCCGTGCTCGACGCTCTGGTCGGTCAGTCGAGCCCCGCCGAACTCATGGCTGCCATGCAGCAGTTGTAACTCATCGCCAAATGCGTCTCTGCTTATAAACAGAACCTTCTCTTCTATCTTATCTCCACGCGACGAAAGCTTGTCGGGTCACTTGCGGTCGTCGTCCTCCTGAGAGAGCGCAAAAAAGTACTCGCGATTGCGCTGTATCTGATCCAAAAGCGACTTGGTGTGGGGAAAGAGTTGGCTCGTCAGTGTCCATAGCGGCAGCACGACAAAGTCGAGAAAGTTCACTTGCAGCGTCGAGCGCCCTTGCTACACACTGTCGCCACCGTCTTGCGTAGCGACGTTGTACCTGCGTGTCCATGCTGGCATGGTGCGGCGGCACGGGCAGTCCCATTTCCCTCAGGCGTCGGGCCTGGTCGGCAAATTCGGTGCAGACGCGCTCCATCCTAAAGTGCAATGTGAGCGACGATCTTGGCTTCCAAAGTGCACCAGAGAACATTCGTCGGCGCCGAGAGACCGGAAGCGCCCAAGTCGCTCGCATGCAAAATCCAATTGAGGTAGAGCTGTTTGCCGTCGGGCCGGGCATCGAGCGACTTGACGTCGGTCATGTCCGTCATGACACCCACGAGTTCGGCGTGGTACTTGATGTCTACAGCATGTCGCCGCTTTAAGATGCATCGCGCCAGCTATACCAGTGTAGAGAATGCATTGGATGATCGAGTGGCGCACGGCCGTGTACTTGGCCGGTTCCAGCCCTTCGAGCAGGTTGCACGCAGGGTCTACGTTTGGTGAGGATGCGGGTTGAGCGTGAGTTCACCTCGCAAAAGGCCAAAGAGGAGTGCTACTGAGTGCGACTCGAGCACCTGCGTCCGCGTTGGTTCCGCAGAGGGTTCTGGCAGTACCGAGATGTCGTTGTAGCGAATGGCCAGTTCTGACGACGTGGCCACTTCGAAGGCGTTGTCGTTGCCAGGGTGGCCCAAATCGTGGCCGAGAGCGGCAATGAGAAGCCCGAAGGCATCGAGCTCCGCGATGGCTGCCATACGATCGCCCGAGAGAAGGTAGTACGCAAACTGCGTCACGCTGAAGGCGTGGTAAAAGTTGTGGTACGGCAGATCGCGGTAGCTAAACCTCATGAGATTGCAACGCGAGGGGCCATGTACCCTTTTTCCACCGCGTCGAGAAAGGCGTGGAATCTGGCCGAGTCAATGCCAAAGGCGATAAGCAGGTGATAACTCTGGAACATCTCGACGACGAGGACCTTGAGTTCGGGGTACGACTTGTCAAAGACGTTGATATCCACGTTCGTTAGCTCGGGTCGCGCCGTAAGAAATCGGACGGGATCGGGTGCCATCTCGACAAACGCGGCGCCAGGCTTGAGCCGCTCGGCACGCAGCCGTGCGAACTTGCCGGCGGCCTTGGCCACGAGGTTGAACGTCGCGATCTCTGTCGACGTGATGCTTGTGCCCTGAAGACCACTCGACTGCAGCAGCGAGAAGATGCGCTGGTGCTGCTTGGCGGCCTCCGCCTAGATGGCCTGAGTCGGACCCGGCTGCCCCGCGGTGCACCTGGTGGTGAAGCCGCGTCACGCGCTCGCGGTCTGCATGCACTTTGGCGAACATCATGAGCGCTGGGTTCTTGGCCAGAATGCGCGCGAGGGCGGACGCAAAGACAGTGAGAAAACCTGCGTCGTAGCGCTGGACGTGACTGAGGTCGGTTTTGAGCATCGTTGCCGACGTCTTGTGCAGCGCCTGGCTGACCTACACGATGGGTTCAGCTGTTGGCACAGGCGTGCATTGCACCGCAAGCACGTCGCCTTTATCATTATAGATAGGCACCACGAGGCACGCGTGCGTGCCATGGCCGGGTGCGTACTCAGTGGCACAGCCCTCGTCGTCGACCCGCACGTCCGAAAGCCACCTTGACTTCTTGCTCTACAGGCTCTGGATGGTTTGGCGTCCGAGGGTGCCGACAATACCTCGACGATGGCTCCGACGACACCGTCACCAAAGGCCACGTGTTTGCCGCTAGAGATGCCAGAGCTGTCGAAGCTCCACAGCTCCTTGTGCACCCGGTCGCAGACGTACAAGCGAAAGTCCTTAGTCGCAAAGAAGGCGGCGCCAGCGCTGCAGATGAGCTGCATCTTCCGCCCGCCGTCTGACGTCATCCACACCTCATTCGTCAGCGCCACAAAGTCCACAAGCATCGCCTTCTGGTGGGTGAGGAGCCCCACGTCGTGGCTGAGCTTGTCAATCTCGCAGCCGCTCGTCATAATTGCGCGCACGAGTTTGTACACGTTCGGCTCACACGCCAGTGATGGTGCTGTTGTCGACGTGCACAAAACACTGTAGTGATCCAAGGCTCCGGGAATCGACACGACGGCGGCCGACACAACAGACGCGTCGCCCACGAGCGCCCGGACGACCGTAAGCTCGTCATGCATCTCGACAGGTCCGTAGCGCGCCAACACCGCCGCGATGGCCGCGAAAGACGGACCCTTGTCGCGCGGAAACAAGAGAATGTCCGTCGACTCACCGCTGGTTGCCGTCTCCATGACGCGCTGCGTAGTGTGCGAGACGTGAAAAATAGCCGCAATGTCCGCGCCCGTGAGCTGCACCACGCCCTTGAGCGCTTGGGCCAAGGCGGCGTTTGCCGACGGCGGCGGCGGTCTCGCGTTCTTGGCTTCGAGCAGTCGCGTAACCTGCGTGAGGCTCGTGCGTAACGCCGGCTTGGCGACAGCCGTCGAGCTGTAGCGCGGATGCAGGAGATTGTAGATGGCGGTCACAAACGTCGGGAGCAGCACAGGGCAAAAGTAGTGTTCGTGCCACGTCCGAAGCTCCAGCACCGCCTCCACTTGGCCGCCGAAAACGATTGGGTACGCGACGTACGAATGCGTACGAGTCCCGAGGCGGCCATCGATGTCCGTCGCCACTTGGTACGCGGCGTCGCGCTGGACGTTGAGTACAAAGACGGGAAGCGGGTCTTCAGCCGCGGCCCGCTGCAGTATCAGGGAGCCCGCGAGGCTTGCGACCAAGCTGTGGTTTGTTTCGACCAAGTCCCGAGATGTCGCCGCTCGGACGTGCAGGTACATCTCCTGCACCATGTAGACCACGATACAATCTACAACGCGTCAGTGCCTGCTGCCGTTGCACGAGAGTGCACCTGCTCCAAGCACACCCTGCGCCTGCTGCAGCGCTTCCTGTAGCATCATGGTGACCCGCGCCGTGTCTTGCAGCGCTAGGTCGTCTAATCGCATCGAAGCAAGGTAGCTACAGTTGGTCAGGCGCGAGGGTTCACCGAGTGGCTACCGGTAAAACTGGAGGCGTCGAAAGGTCTCGTCAATTGTGGAACTCGCGTAGTCGGGGGCCGCCGAGAGCAGCTTCTTTTCAAGGACGTTTTCGACATTCAAGCTACAGACAAGAATGTGTCCGCATCCAAAATGGCAACGAGGCGGACCTCGAGTGGCGCGTTGGCGATGGCGATCGCGCCGGTTTCTGCATCTACCAGTGCGTCAACGTGGGGGATAGAGCAAATACCGTCTGGCCTGCAGCGGGCTTGGACCTAGGGGGGGATCCTTGTACTCGCGGTGAGGCCACCGCGATGCTCTTGAACTCGGCGCCTTTCTTGGGTCGCATGGTCGCCAGTGCCGTTACACTCGCGGCGGTGAAACGGAAGCGGTTATGCCCTTTTGGAAGGAGCAGTCATTGTACGTCGTTGTTCGGTCCTCAACGAGTATGGACACCAACACTCTCAGCTTCGCCGCCATTGTGTCCAGCCAGCCTCGCTGCCCAGCCGCACCTCGGCTTGGCTCGGTGCTCCTCGGGGACTTGGCTGCAAGTGCCGTGCAACAGAGTCGCAACAAGGTGGTAGGCTCGGGCTCTACACTGTGCAAAGTCGATCCGGCGATCTTTTTGAGCTGCGGCTGCTTCGAGCCGGCGTCTCATTGGTTCGTTTGCGCCAATGGCGTATTCGAGGCCAGGCCATTGGACAAAAAGACGCCAATGGGCGACAACGCGGTGCCGAAGATCGGGGGATTTGACCTTTCGCGCTGCACGCCACATGCGCACGCTGGACGCACGCAAGGTTCGCCGGCGCCTCAACCCGGCGTCGCGCTTCCTCGATGTATTTCGGACGCGTGAACTCGCGGCAATCATTGCCACCTACCAGATCGGTCTGCCGATGCATCTTGTACCCGTGCTTGCGGAGCTCCGGCGATGCGTTGCGCCAAAAGCCATCCACGACTGGGTGTGCGCATATGGCCGCGACGGTATATGTCAGCTCTTGTCGCACCTTACGCTACCCATGGGCCACGCATTGGGGCGCTGTCTTGTGATGCTCGGGCACGACGACCTCGTCGAGTTCATTTACACCAGCTGTAACCTCGAACCGACGGCTGCGACGCTATTTGCCGCTGCGTTCCAAGGCAACATCCGCCTCGTGGGCTTCTTCTACGACCGGAAAGTGGCCGTGTGGGGGCCGGGGGTATTCGAGGCTGCGGCATGCAGCGGCAATGTCGCTCTGCTTCGTTTTCTCGAGGCCCGCCAGCCGGAGCAGCGCTTCAACGTCAAAATGCTCACCAACGCCGTCGTGCATGGGCACATGCCCGTCGTGAGCTTCCTCGCCAACTTCAAGGATGAGATCGGGGCTGCGGACGATGCCTTGGACGCTGCTGCGGGCCTAGGGCGCTTCGACCTCTTTCGGTACCTGACTTTGCACTTTCGCGGCTCGTGTTCGGAAGCGGGTTTCAACCTTGCTGTCGAGAAGGGCCATTTCGCGCTAGTGTTCTTCATCCATCATCGCAACCCGCTCGTTGCGACCAAGACGGCTCTGGCCATCGCCGCCGCCCGCGGCCATGTGGCGATCGTGCACTTTCTCTTGCAGCAGCAAGTCGTCCGCCTGTGCTCGAGCCAAGTTCTCGTGGCCGCTGCGCGCGGGGGCCATCTCGCCTTGCTTGAGTTTCTTCGCAGCCGCTCCTCGGACGTTTGGAGCTCGGCCGTTCTAGACGCCGCCGCAGAAGCCGGCCACTTGCACGTGGTGCAATTTCTTTTGGCTCATCGCTGTCGCTGCACGACGCTCGCCCTCGACGCCGCTGCGCGCAGAGGCCACGCAGGTGTCGTGACCTTGCTGCTTCGGCACCGTAAGCCGTGCACCGAGGCTGCCGTTGTAGGTGCTGCGTGGGGCGGCCACCGATCGATTCTGTACCAGCTGCTGGGAAGCCATGCGCCCGTGGGCATGGAATCCGTCCTTGCGGCGGCTCGAGGCGGCTGCGTCGACCTCGTCTGTCTGCTCATCACAGCGTACAACAAGGGCCGCGATCAGATGCACGCGCAGCTGGATCCTGGCTTGGCTGAGCAAATGATCGCGGTTGCTGGGTCCTTGGGCCATACCGACGTGGTCACGCACGTGGCTCAGCAATGCGACCCCGACTGGGACCAAGTACTGCACTTAGCTCTCGCGGGGGGGCACCTAGCCCTCGTGAAGCACATTCTCGACGCCAAACACGTCGCTTTGCAGCGCGCCCACCTGGAGCTCGCTATTGATCAACGGCGCATGCAAGTGGTAGCGTACTTGCGGCCGCTGGCCCGCGACAACTGGATCATCCGCGCCATTTTGGACGGCTCCAAGCGGCGCGACAGAGAACTCCTCGACGTCCTCGCGCACGACCAGCGGCTGCTCCACCTGGCGATGCGGCGCAGCCTTGGCTTCAAACGCTCGTGGGCCGAGCAGCGTTTCCTCCGCATATTTGCTACCGCGCCCTTGCCGCCACTCGACGCGCTACCATTTTACTCCTGGTTTTTACCGTCGCCCCCTCAGGCAGTCGCGAAGTTGTCCAGATAATTTTGTACAATTTTTGTTTACTTGTGATTTGCGCCAAGTTAAACCGTCAGAGGGATAGGACACAACGGCAGTGAGAGTTCAGTGCATCAAGGCAGCTGAGCCAAACTGCGGCCGGTGAGCAACCATCTTGAGTGTTTCCGCTCGGCGCTTGAGCTCCCAGCGGTGCGGTCGCATAAACTCACGCATTAGAGGTGCTCGGCGAGCCAAAGGCACTTCAATCGTAGACATCATTGTATTCTGCCAAAAGGGGCGTCAGGTCTAATACTAGCGCATGCTCAATGGCCGGTATGTCTAGAGTACGATTTTGAGCTCGCTTCCGGCCTTGCCATCGTAAAATGCCGCTTGATGCTTCTCGAAGAGCGCCGTGACTGCAGTGATGTACTTTGCATGGTACTCGTCGATCTCGGCCTGCGTCGGTACTTCGCGGCGCGGAACGGGCACTGGGGCACCGATGACAGTGTGCAGCTTGGTAGCTTTGGGCAGCGGACCGCTCGTGAGAATCGGCATCGAAAACGTAAACTTCTTCATAAGCTTTTCCTGGACGGCGCGCAGGATGGACCCGATGGGGTTAGCAAGCTACAATCACCGTCACCGATAGCTACCGCTCAACCATCGCACCTGTGTGTACAAGTCCGTTTCACCAAAGGTGTACACCGGAACGAGGGGCACGCCCTGCTGCAGCGCAAGCCGGACGAAACCCTTGCGACGGTTGAGCACGAGGCGGTTGGAGCCAGGATACGACTCGAGAGCCTCCTGAGCGCCGCCAACCACAAGGCACGCCGACCGACCACGCCGAAGCACGTTGGACATGGACGAGAAGCTCGCATCTGTGCAAAGCGAGGAGTGCATCATCGTGGGTACGTAGTAGGCGTACCGACAAAGCCGAGACCGAGAAGAAGGTCCTTCCAAAGAGGCATCCGAAAGTTGATGCCCACAGTGGCAAGTGCGATATCCATGTCCTTGTTCTTCCGCGAGATGTGGATCGAATCACCGCCCTACGAGACGATATTGTAGACTGCCTTCGAGTAGAAGCGTCTACGAAGGACATCCACACGCTCATGCCAATGATGCCTGCACCCCGAGTCAGGATTACATGAATGGAAAAGCGCCCTACCGTGCGGATGGGCAATGAAGAAATGGGGCTTGCTTGCATCTAGCTCTTCTTCTTGGTGCAGCGTATGGGGAAAATAGAGACGCTAATGCCGTCGATGAAGCTACTGCGGTAGACTTAACGCAGATTTCGTACCGCGTACTCCCAGAGCCTAGCAAATCATGAGTTTTATGTATGACAGGGTTATCGCTGCGATCAACCAGGACGTCCGGAGAAAGCGAAACACTCGTCCCTTGCCATTGTACGCGGCGCGGTCGAAAAAGTTGCTGTGTACAAAGAGCTGCATGCAGTGAGCAGCATTCGCTGGAATGACCACTTACCGCCGCAACGACAAGGGCGCCGTACGGCGGTGCTAGCATCGCCGCAATCGCGAGCATTCCGACAAAGCACGGGAAAATGAGAAAGATGAACGAGATGAAGCTCTTCTGAAGCCTAGGGTCCGTGAGCAGTGGCGTCCCATGGTGTCCCTACAGCGTGGCCATGGTGACGAAATCCCTTGTGACGTATTTTCGGCATTGCCACAAATAAAACCTTGAGTGGGTTCAGCACACCATTTAACTACACCATAAAATAGTGTACGCATTAATAGTGTCAAGAGCAGGCGCCAAGCACGTGCCTCACGTGCTCCACGTCGCCAGTCACGTGCGCCTTGTGCCACTTGGTGTCACGTCTGCTGCAAGCGTCGGCAGCAACGAGGCTGCCAGCGTAATGGATGCCCGAGACCGAAATGTGTGTGTGTGTGGCATTAAATTCGGCATTGACGTGCCATTCTGCCACATCTTGTATACAAGCCGATATGCGAAACCTGCAAAACTAAATGTTGAAGATCGAAAGATGGGGGATTGCGGTGCTGCCACAGACAAAATGGCGAGCCAGCTGCTGCCGTCAACGAAGCGGCTCATCGATGGGCTCTTCCATGGGGCGTCGTCGGCTGTCGCGCGGACATCGCTGGCACGTTCCATCACGCTTGTCGAGTCGACGCTTGCGCGGGATCGATTCCAGGCAGAACTGCTTCTAGATCACGTACTGGAACAACGCAAAGCCATGGCCGAAGGACCCGCGACCGCCACGTCATTCCGCATTGGAATTGCCGGGCCGCCAGGCGCGGGCAAGTCAACCTTTATCGAGACGCTTGGGCTATCGCTTACAAAGAAAGGGCACAAGGTTGCCGTGCTCGCGATCGATCCGTCGTCGTCCGTCACGGGTGGCTCGATTCTCGGTGACAAGACACGCATGACGCATCTGGCCAATAGCCCTGACGCCTTCGTGCGCCCATCACCCACACGAGGCACGCTGGGCGGTGTCGCGCAGCACACCAACGGTACTCCCTGTAGAAGCTGGATTATGGTTGACAATAACTGTACCCAGAGATCGTGTTGCTCTGTGAAGCATGCGGCTACGACATCGTGCTGGTTGAAAGCGTCGGCCTTGGCCAAAGTGAGATTATCATCGACGACACAGTGGACATGGTCATGCTCCTCGTTCCCCCGGCCGGCGGGGATGAGCTTCAGGGTTCCAAGAAGGGCATCATGGAGATTGCTGACATTGTCGTCGTCAACAAGGCCGACGGTGAGCTCAAAAGGTAAACTGGTACACTTTCCTTGCTGACTCGGCCTAGCGCTGCGAAGCACACAGCTGTGGACTACGCCCACGCTCTGCAGCTGGCGCGCCGCAAGGAGCCCGAATGGAAGCCAACGGTCAAGATGTGCTCGGCACGAGAGGGCGAGGGCATCGACGGGGTCTGGAACGTGCTCACCGAGTTCCGCGACACGATGAACGCGGCGCAGAAGATTGAGCGCAAGCGCGCGCGGCAGTCTTCCAAGTGGATGTGGAACCAGCTGCACCAGGAGCTCATGGTCATGGCAAAAAAAAACCAGTTTGTGCACGACGAAGCGTCCGCGCTTGCGCCCGATCTCGCGCACGGCTTCATCAGCCCGCGGTCAGCCGCCCGCAAGCTCCTTGAGGATTTTCTTGCCCATCCCAAAGGCAAGTAGTTTTACGTAGTTTTGCTGTACATGCCACATTGAACCACCGAGATGAGCGTCAAGCATTTCCACCCACAGTTCCATTTTCCATTCGCATTCAACGTTGGCGAAAGCCAACTTTGCACCCAATCACACGCCCTGCGCCGCCATGGGGGGGCTGGCTGCCCACTTGTCTGTGAGCGTTGAACACTAGTTGTCAAGCCAACGCCGTATCCGTGTGAGCTCGTATCTCTCGAGGATGGTGGGTCGTATGGCGTGTACAGGTTGTCCTTATAATCGGGACCAACGGGCCACCGTAGCCAGTCATTTTTGACCGACTAAACCTGTCAACTGTGTGGCTCGTGATTCAGCCAATCATCTCGCTTGAGCAATCCCATTGGTGCATATCCTCCAATGGCCTGTCGGATCCGATCCAAAGTGTAGGAGGCAAAGATCTGGCGTCTTCGTTGTATGGTACACACACGAGTATAATCATTGGGACTTGGAGAGACTGATGGACGCGAAGTGCTGGAGCTGGTCCGCGTGGTGGTTGAGCACGACAAGGGGTGCCAGTGGTACGAGAGGGATGAGGGTGCCGGCTGACTTTTTGATGTGCAGCTTCAGCCCCTTTTTTTCCTCGACGCATAGTCGTTTGGATGGCGGTACTTTGGCGTTTGTGACAGAGGCAGACGCTGCGTACCACGAAAGCACTTGAAGGGCGCACACCTCTGCGTCAACCAGCGTCGAAACACGTTCGCGGAGCACGGGCGACACAACCGTCGAAAGGAGCTCTTCCTGGGTCGGGATGATCGCAGAGTCCGTCGAGTCAGACCGCTTCTTTCGCGAAGGGCTGGTTTCACCCTCGGTTTCTATCGCATCGACATAAGAATACGGCGTATTTGACGTGGTAAAAGGCGTACCAGCTTCGCTTGGCACAGTCGATGCGTCGTCTTCGTCTGACATGCTAACTGGGTTCTCCGGTTTCTCGCCACCAAGGCCCATTTCAGCGTCTTTTGCAAGCTTGGCGAAATACTTTTGTGCGTGACTTCGGATCTGCGCGGACGTTCGGGTTTTGATCTTGGAGGCAACGCGTTTCCACTCGCGCCCATAGAGGTGCAACCCTTGAAGGAAGCTCTCGTGCTCCTCGTCGGTCCACCGCCCGCCGTTCATGCCCTTCTTGGCCAGCTTCTTTGCTTCGACGCTCGGCAGCGGACCGTCCATCCTTGGTTTGAGCGCCGATCCAAAACTGCTCCCAAGATACAATTATATCCCGATCATGCATCCGATTGGCCCTGGCAAACTGCAACATCCGACATACAAACACCAAGTGCAAAGTCACAATATCCGCTCAAGTGCAAGCTCGAAACGACCCATGTCAGGGCGCCAGTTACAAAAGATATGCCAGATCTTTCGGACACCACCCGCGCCACGCCCGTTGAGAGCGCAGCGTTCGAGGCACGTCGCTGCCTCACAGCGGCCCTATGGCCCCGAGTCCACTCCCGACGCAATCAAACGAAATCAAAACCTGCATGCATTAACGCAAGCGCTTAAGCCTTGGTTTCCTCGAGCTGGCACTTAGCGAACATCTGGATGGCACCTTCGATGGCGGCCTTTTCCTTCTCGAGCGCCGTCCACTTGGCGGCGTCGGCCTCGCGAACGGATACGGGCACCTTCTCGACGTAGTCGTCGCGAGCACGCTTCTTCTCGAGCGACTGGAGCGACGGCAGAAGCTTTTGCAACTTCTTCTCGAGCTTGGAGATTTCGTTGGCAAAGTCCACGAGGCCCGTGAGCGACACGTGCAGCTGGAGCTTGTCGTTGAGCACGTGCATGGCACAGCCGGACGGCGGCGCCGTGTCGAGGAGGCACGTCGTGGCGCCGACCTTGGCCAGCGTGCCGAAGTCGTCCACCTGCGCCTCGACGATCGCCTTGAGCGCCGCGTCCGCGCACTTGAGGTAGCACAGCGGGCGAGCCGAGTTGGCGAGGCCGTACTCGGCGCGCAGCGAGCGACCGGCATGGATGATGTCCTTGATGAGCTCCATGTTGGCCTCGGCGGCGGGGTTGGCCCAAGCCGCAACGGCTTCCGCCTCGGGGTACGCGGCAATGACGATACTGGCCGTCGCGCGCTTGCCAGGGAGGCGCTGCCACAGCTCCTCCGTCACAAAGGGCATGATCGGGTGCAGCAGGCGCAAGCCCATCTCGAGGCAGAGGTAGAGCGTTTCCTGGGCCGTCTTCTTGGCCTCGGCGTCCGCCCCCTGAATCACGGGCTTGATGAGCTCGAGGTACACGTCGCACACATCGTAGAGCCAGAAGTTGTACAGGGCCGTCGTCACCTCGCCAAAGGCGTAGGCCTTGAGGGCCGCGTTGGCCGTGGAGATCGTCGCATGCAGGCGGCTGAGGATGAAGCGGTCACGGGGCGCGACGCTCTTGTTGCTGAGCACCGAGGCGGCGAGGCCGTCGTGGAAAGCAGCGCCACCGGCGAGGTGCGACATGGCGAAGCGCGTAGCGTTCCAAAGCTTGTTGCAGAAGTTGCGGTAGCCCACGAGACGCTGGATGTCGAGGTTGATGTCGCCAACCTGCTGCTGGTACGCGAGCAGCCCAAAGCGCAGCGCGTCGGCGCCGCACTCGGGGATGCCCTGGGGAAAGTCGGCCATCTGGCCCTTCTTGGCCTTCTCAACCTCCTTTGGCGGCAGGTTGCCCGACTCGAGCTTCTCCAGCAACGTCTCAAGGGTGCAGCCCGCAATGACTTCGAGCGGGTCCACGACGTTGCCCAGACTCTTGGACATCTTGCGGCCGTACTTGTCGCGCACAATCGAGTGCAGGTAGACCGTGTGGAACGGCAGTTTGCCCGTGAGCTTCTGGCCCATGAAGACCATCCGCACAACCCAAAAGAAGAGAATATCGTAGCCCGTCTCGAGGAGGTCCGTCGGGTAGTAATCGGCCATCTCCTCCTTGTTGTCGGGCCAGCCAAACACCGCAAACGGGAAGAGACCCGCCGACACCCACGTGTCGAGCACATCGTCGTCCTGCTTGAGCTCAATCTCGGCTTCCGCGACGCCGAGCTTGGCAGCCGCCTTGGCGCGCGCGTCGGCCTCCGTCGTACCGGCAAACCAGCGGTGCGTGTTGGCCTCCGAGTTGGGGTCGACGTAAGCCTCGCCACGGACGGTGGCGAAGTACGCCGGGATACGGTGGCCCCACCAGAGCTGGCGCGAGATGCACCAGTCGCGGATGTTCTCGAGCCAACGGAACCAGGTCTTTTCATGGTGCTCCGGAAGGATCGTGAGCTCCTTGTTGCGCACAGCAGCCATCGCGTCCTCGGCCATCTGCTGGCAGTTGACGAACCACTGCGGCTTGACGAGCGGCTCGACGATGTCGCCCGAGCGCGAGCAGATACCCAGGCGCATCTTGTTGTCGGCCTTGCCGTGGAAGAGACCCTTCTCCGCAAGTGCCTTCTCCATGGCGACACGAGCGTCGTAGCGCATCATGCCCTCGAACTGGGCGCCGCCGTTCGGGTTGATCTTGCCATCGTCGTCAATGACCGTAATGAACTCGAGGCCATGACGCTTGCCGCACTCGTAATCGTTCGGGTCGTGAGCCGGCGTGATCTTCACGGCGCCCGTGCCGAAGCTCATGTCGACAAGCTCAGCATCGCAGATGATCGGGATGCGCCGGCCGTTGAACGGGTGGACGACAAACTTGCCGTGGAGATGCTTGTAACGAGGATCTTCGGGGTGGATGGCCACGGCCGAGTCGCCGAGCATCGTTTCGAGACGCGTCGTCGCCACAATGAGCTGCTCCGTCGAGTTCTCCACGGGGTAAGCGAACGAAGTGATGACGCCAAACTCGTACTTGCGGTCGGGGTTGTGGCCCGGGACCGCGAGCTTCGTGCGGCCCTCGAGCTCGAGGTAGTCGACCTCAATGTCCGAGATGGCCGTCTTGAGCTTGCAGCTCCAGTTGATCATGCGCGTGGCGCGGTAGATGAGCCCTTCATCAAAGAGCTTGTTAAAAGCCGAGACGGTCGCGCGTGTGCAGCGGTCATCCATCGAGAAGTACGCGCGCTCCCAGTCGACACTGCACCCGACCTTGCGGAACTGGTGGTGGATACGCGTTTCGTACTCGTTTTTCCACTCCCACACGCGGTCGAGGAAAGCCTCACGCCCAAGGTCGTGGCGCGACTTGCCCTCATCCTTCATGAGGCGCTTCTCGACGACCGACTAGTGGTGTGTCATAAGTGGGGAACAGCGAGGATGGTTAAGTACCTGCGTGGCAATGCCAGCGTGGTCCGTACCGGGCACCCACAGGGTGGCATGGCCCAACATGCGGTGCCAGCGCGTGAGCGTATCTTGGACGGCAACCGTGAGGGCATGACCGAGGTGAAGCGAGCCCGTCACGTTGGGCGGTGGAATGACCATGACGAAGCGCTTGTCCTTCGGCGCGTTCTTGATCTTGGCATCATCGCAACGAAAGTAGCCTTCCTTTTCCCACCACGCCTGCCAAGCAGCCTCGACAGCAACCGGCTGGTAGCCCGCAGCCATCTCAGTCGTCATGTCCTTCTTCTCGCCAACGGGCGTGGTGTTGACAAAGACCTCCACAGGGGCAGCCTCCTTCACGGGCTTGGCTTCCTTCTCCTTCTTCGGCGCCCAGCGGTTCGGGTCTTTCTCCTTCTTTTCCTTGAGCTTACCCTTCTCGGCCTTCTTCTGGGCCTTCTTGCTGAGCTTCTCCGCGCCCTCGGCAGGCGCGGGGATGGCGGCGGCTGGGGTCTCCATGGCTTTTTCCAAAATCTTCGACTGGCTGGCAGGCTGCTCGTCCGGTTCCATGGCGAGAGGTGCACCCGATCCGCGAAATACGCACATAATCACGATATGGGGTGCGGATTTACCCATTAGAATTTTCCCATGATCACGGGCAGAATCGGGTAAATATCACGAGCCCATGTTGCTTCGGTTTAAACGTACGTTTTTTGACAAGGTGACGATCAAGGAGCCATTTATCATGAATACTATGGGAAATGACCGACGTAAAAGGAGCACGCGACAGCCGAGGCCGTCAATTCGGATGCGTCGTGCAGCTTTAAAAAGGTCATTCATGTCCAACGTGGCGTTTGTTAGTGCTTGGGTTGCCTCATTGCCTCGAGTGGTACCGACTAAGCACGTTTAACCAGTTTAAACAAAGCGCAGCCCTGTCTCGCCAAATTACAATCCCAGCACAAGCCACGTTTTCGGTGGATGGGCACCGCATTGATGGCGGAGACTCGGTGAACGCCTGCGGTGCTGATGTGTCGTACATAGTTCTCGTGGGCAGGATCGTCAGTCGGAACTTTCCCACTGGTTGAAGGACCGGCATTCAAGTTCATGTTGGATGACTCCACATCGCTCGGCACAAACATTTGTGGGTTGAGGAAGAGGATTCCAATGGGCTCAGCACTGGAATTCTACAGCGCACATCGAACTCTATGTTCATCCATGCTGCCCACGCTTTCAAGTACCATGGGCATGCTCCATGTGCAGAAACCTGGAGGCCATGGAGGAAAATCCTGCGATGGCCTAGCTGTGCATAAAATCGAAGCGAACGAACTTGTTAACGCTTACTTTTTTGGAGTTTGCGTTGTTCGGAAAACTGCACCCCCTGGTTTAGTGGTCCAAATAAATATCAGCTAGCTATACGATGTTACAGCTCCTCGTAGTATCTCAGTTTGCTAAATGGTTTCTTCTGAGGAATTCGATCCATCGGACGGAGCGCACTCTTTGCATCGAGGCGATGTTTCAGTTCAACACACAGATCACTGTGCTTGCAGTAGGTTGCAAGCTCGACGCATTCATCGTCGATCCAGTCAGGGTAGCAACGAAGCCAGCGTCCAGTAGTCGTGCCATTGCCCTCGAGAATCGATAGGTGGAAATCAAACTTGGACTGCGTCATAGTCGTTGGCTCAATGTGGCCAAAGAAGGTGTACATGGACTGTTGGGCCATGTAATCGGAGAGTAGTTGTGGGCGCGGTGCTGGGAAGTTCTTAGCGAACAGTAGCTGTAGCCATGCTCCGGGTGCCGCAGCCACACGCATTCGAAGGTCCTCGAATATACCGTCTTGGAACTCGGTAATCGCGCGGCACAGGTCGTGGTTGCGAAGCACTGTTATTGCGGCCATGGAAAGTTGTCGAATGGGTTGACTGGTTGTGCGCGCCGCATCTTGCGTGGCATTCTGCGCTGCTTAAGTATACAAATTCCAAGTGCCGCCGTTTCACGTGAAACAAATCGTGTCCCAAGCACCAAAATTTGCCACGTGGTATACAAACCATGTTACAACGTCGCATGAACAAAAAACCACGACGGCACCTGCACCTTCGTCGCGTGCTGTGTCGTGTTGGGGGCATTTCGCTGTGATGGTTTCATCGCGACCTGCATACAGACAGCTGTGAGTAGCGATACCTCACGTTGAGTAGATATCCCGACCTGGGCCCAGATTCGGTCATACGCAGTGAACGATTTTGAAGATTTTCAAAAGGTGAAATGCATACTGCCCTATCCTGGAAACGTTAAATGAGTTGTCATCGAACGCCAAATATGAACGAACAGGTTTGGAAAAAGGTCGTGCTGGAGGTTCAACGCTATCACAACGAGAGGCAAAAGTGCCGAAAAAACAGCGTTGTTGAAGTTGAACAGCTAGTGTGTCGCCATTGAAGGCTACTCGATTCCAGGCATATTGTGGGAAGGGCGCCATGGCCATTTCTTCGTGCTCGAGGATTTTTTTGGCACTCTTAAATTTTACGTCCGTTGGTCGGATTCTGGGCGAACAAAAGACTTACATCGGATTGCCGTCCCAAAATATTAAATACTTCAAGTGACTTGGCGCTATTCAAATTGAAACGCTGTCGCGCACAGCATCACCAACAAACATCAACTGACGTTAACTTCGACATTGCTATACTCATCGTTTTCGCTTAAATATCACGATATTGTCGTGCTTAAAATAGACTTTGATTACCGCACAATAGCTTGAAGTGCCGTTTAATTCTTCAATCGAATGAACTGGGGTATAGTGGTCATTATTATCGTCCCTTTTGGTAAGTACCCTCGCAATGACGTAATTTTCCGTCGGTAATATTGCCTCGCGAAGATGTGATTTCCACAGGTTTTGTCGCAGGCTGCGGTTACCCTTGGTCACGGAGTGGGGGCAACTCAAACTGCTCAGTCAGTTTACAAGGTCAAAACCATCGAGTTAATATAAATCGCGGCTTTCTCGACTGTCGGCATCTTGATACGCGTACCTGATTTATTGAAAATTCAATTGCGGGCGCAAATACGACATAAATGAGCTTACGGATTGCTCGTGGATAAATTGAAAGTACTGGATGCATGAGGTTCCGGTGAGGGACAAGCTCTGTTGCTCAAATCGCTGCAACTACGAGTAGCACCGTGAGGAGATGGTATTCGTCAATGCCAAGCGCGCACGGCTGCCGCCTGTTGTCGCTCGTATCGCTGTCGTCCGCGAGCAAGTCCGTTATGTTATGTGTCTGCGACTAAATAAAGGTCGACTTCTACATCATATCAAATCTCGCGTAAAAAGCTATATCTGGACACGCCGTCGCCCAAACACATCGCTCAGATCAATTCTACAAGGATGCAGCTACTCAAGCGCCAGACATTCACCCTAGATGTATGGAG
>JNBR01000485.1:0-21313 GCA_002081595.1 Achlya hypogyna
CCCAGCTGTTGTTGATAACGTGGGGCGCCAAGTCACAGCGCGGGTTGTTACCCTGCGCATCATGGGGGCAGAGCATGAACTGCGCGCAGGCAACGAGAACCGACTCGGGGCACTTGTTGCTTGGCAGGCAGCCTTGGCAAGAAATCCACTTGGCGGCGGGAGCAACGCCGATACCGTTCGCGCCAACGGAGGTGCCGACGGTGTGCGTGCCGTGGCCGTGAAGGTCTTCGGGGGTCGGAGACCGCCCTTCGGGCTGGAACCAGCCGTTTTCGGCGCGGTAGTTGCCCTTCAATGCCTCGTGGGTGACGCGGGCACCCGAGTCGATGGAGCCGACGACGACGCCCTGGCCCTTGTAGCCTTTGGCCCATACCTGAGGAACCTGAATCTTGTCGAGGCCCCACTCCGTCGTATTGGCGGCAACAAACTCGGTCGAGATCTCCGACGTGATGAGGCGGCCCATGGCCTCGCGGCGGACGGCCTTGACCTCGGGCAGCTTGGCGAGCTGATCGACGAGGTCCTTGGGGGCGTTGGCGATCGCGAGTGAGTTAGAAATCCACAGCTGCTTCGTAGAGAGCGCCGACTCGAGCTTCGAGTGCGTCTGGAGAAGTCGGATCGCACCGGCCTGCGCTGTCTCGGCGTGCTCGACCAGTGCCGAGCGCACGAAGTCCGCACGGGAGGCAACGGTGGCGGCTTCAAGCTTGGACGGAATGTTAATGACCTCGTCGACGGTGCCCTTGAACTCGACAATCACGTTGACACCGGACTCCGTCTCGAAGTCCTGAAGCAGCTTGCGGTGGATCTTGGAGGCGTCAGCGGCGACGACACCAGCGACGGCGGCGGCAGCGAGGGCGCGGGACAGGTAGACCATTATGAAGATGGTGAGGAAATGACAAATGAGCTGACTGATTGTGCCGGCAGCGTGCCCTCACCGGTTCGAGTAAGCTAGCCCTGGAGGCGTTCTCAGATAGGCCGTCATCGCAACATGTGATCGAGCGACGTCGGATTCATCTGATAAACGTCATTCCCACTCACGTCTGGGATTGGGGACCGGTACATGTCCTCGTAGGTTCGTCTTGGATCTGACTCAAGCCAAAATCATCGTTTAGTTTGCATCATGAAAGCGCCATTTGCATCCTCATTTACATTGGCGATGCATGGCGTTGGCTGCGCATTAGTTGTAGATTCTCACGTTATTTGCCTTTACGAGTACGGCGGTGCCTTCCCGCAGATTGGGTCGTGCGCCTTGGCTCTGGGACAGCACGGTAGTTCGATCGCATTGTTGGGAAGTTAGCTGCATTGGTGGCAGTGCTCGATGCAGATTCCGTTTCGTGGGGCTTCGACGTGACTCACAATCCCAGCCACCGCACTCGTAGGTGCGTCGGGAGCGTGCCTTAGCGGCACGGTCCGCACAATGAGCGTGACTAACTTTGTCCGTGGGGATCTGAGATTGCACCCAAATTCATCCTCGTCGTCTTGGAACGACACCACCGCGGATAAACATGAATGACGAGGAATGAAGAATGCTTTGTCGCCGGCCCATGCGAAGGCTGGTCAAAGCGCAGTGAGAACGATCTCAAGGCACATGGGCACAATGGTGCCGGTTTGCTTTCTTGCGTTCATGTCCGCCTGCGGCGTGAGGGCCACACTGTACGTCCCCAAGAGCCGAGAGAGCACAACGAGCAGCTCAGTCATGGCGAAGCGGTTGCCGATGCAGCTTTTGTCCCCTGCACGACTCGTCACTGGTTGCTCGTCATCAACACCCTACCCATGCTAAATGGAAAAAATGTATACGTGGATGGTTTGCCGCCCCGGAGCCTTTTGTCGGCCTCGTAAACTGCGCTGCCTTCGAGGAAGCGTTCTGAATCGCCGTGAGCGTTGACATCAAAGGTAACGCACCGGGAATGAAGGCGTCGGGCTGGCTCCAGTACCGAGGGTTGCGATGAATGGCGGCCAGGTCGATGAAGATGCTTGCACCCTACGCTCTCGTGAGCCGCAAGACGCAGCTGCCTGCAACCTTGGGCACGTGGACCGTCGAGCCGTCCGAGAGCGGGAGGTCATCGGCTTCAAGCGCCAGCTTTGACGCCAGAAGCGGGGCCGTCGGGTGTAGCCGCAGGGTTTCGTTGATCACGGCGCTCAGGTACGGAAGCTCTCCGAGCTGCTCCCACGAGCAAGCGCCACCTACGCGCCTGCACTCGTCGCGCACCTTGGCAGCCATGCTCGGGTGCGAGGCGATGTTGCCCACGGTCCAGCCCAGCGTGTTGCCCGTCGTCTGCGTTGGGCGTGCTTAGGCAGCCATCACAGACGCGCGTACCTCATGCCCCGCCGTCATGAACGTTAGCAAGTGGGCCCGGATGTCGGCCATCGGCATTTCCGACGCATCCTTCAGAATCAGGTCCAAGATGTCCGTCACCGCCCCTTGCTTGTCGAGGGTCGTGAGCTTTTGCTCGAGGACCCGGTCGACGACGCTGTTGAGGACGCGGCGCGCAGCGGCTCGTCGCCGGTTCGCCGTGAGCGGCAGAAGTTCAAAGCCCGGCAGGAAGACATACCCGAGCACGCCCACGGCGGTCGGCGTAAGGTTCAAGTTCGCATACGCCTGGATCTCCCGGGCGTTGCTCTCTCGGAGCGACTCGAAGTCAAAGCCAAAGGCTGAGACGCCGATCACGTCCAACGTCAACTTGGTAAACACTACACCATGGGTGCGCACCGACGACAAGAAACCACGTACAGTTTTGCAGGTCGAGCGGCTGCCCGACCACCAACTGCTGCATGAAGACGTCGGTGTGGCGGTGGAAGATGGCGAGCATCGACTTTATGCTGCTGGCGCTGAAGTGCGGGTTAAACAGCTTGCGCTGGGTCGCATGGTCGCGCCCCTCCGAGGACAGGAGACCATCTCCGCCGAACAGTTTCTAAGTCGCAGTCAACCATCCTGAACGTCGACCAGCTCTGCCTACCCGAACCATTATGCGGGTGATCGACGCGCGCGGGTAATTTTTCGAGTGCACAACGAGCACGTGTTTGAGAGCGTCAGGGTCGGCGACGACCACCTATCAGGGCGTCATCGACCCGGACACGGACATTGGAGCGGACGCGGTGGATGTGCAGGACGCGGTAGTGGTATACGCTTCCGTACTTGATGAGCCTACGATGGCTAGTACAGCATTTGTTGCGATAGAGAGCGGTACCACGACAGGCCCGGCTCGGCAAACTCGCCCTTGGCCCAGCGCGAAAAGTCCATGGCTTCTCTCCTACGTGCGCATGGATGAGCACGGCGGGAAACGACGCGATGCACCCGCTGCCAAAGAGCCAACTTGTGCTCGGCGGGCCGGGTATGTGCGCATACGGGTCGCGGCGGGACCAAAGGAAGCCCAGTGCACACACAGCCAGTGCCAGTGGAAGTCTTGCGGCTAGCTCACTCTGCGCCCAGGCGATCACGAGCAGCATGGTTGTACAGTCGATTGAGCCAAGAAGTGAAGTGGCTCGCATCTCGACTCGTGCCGCGCGGTTGTAACTGTGTCGAGACGAAGGATCACGATAGGACTACGCAAGAGAACATCCATACTCAACATTGAAAATTATAGCTTGATTCTGGCGGATTGTGTCGCGCTACCCATGATAGGAGCTGTTGATAGCTCCAAGAGAGCAAGGACTCGAGCGCAGGGCGACGCTCCTTAGCGCCTGCCTGCCTAGTGCTCTGGTCAGCCGTGGAAGATGCAATATCGATGCCCAACGCAGCGGTTGGCATTGTCGCGGTCCGGGTTAGAGTCTGCATGCGAGAGCTAGTCGCACGGTCGCTTGTCGGGAGCCGGCGCTGTGCGTTGCTCTGCTTGGAGTGCGCTGCGTCGGGTGAGCCGTCGCATCCAGTGTAATTTCCAGCACTTCGGGCTGGCTGGTTATCCGGATTGGCCAACTGCCAGTCCTGAGAAAAGAAGAAGCGGAAGAGGAGCGATGGCCTTCGACCTGCTCGCGCTCCATGGGTACGACCGCCCGATGCTCAAGGCCGAGTTCCCGTCCGCGACGCACTTCAAGTACTTTGTCCAGGACTACTGCTTCAACAGCGATACGTCCTGCAAGATGGGTACCCGGCCATCTCTCACCTTCGCCCCAATGACGCATGTATTTCTCCAGGTTTTCGGTCGGGCAGCAAGAGTCAATACGTGTGCACGAGCACGTGCGAATGGCATATCACGGCCACGCGCATCCGCCGCAAAGGCTCCACGGGCAAGTCCTTCGAGATCGCCAGTAAGCACTTTACCTCCGCTCGGCACGGCCTCACGTAGCGAGGGGTGTAGGTATGAACCTCGTCCACTGCGACTCGTGCACGTCAACATCTAAAGCCACCGAGCGCCAGGCCGCCATGCTGCCAGCAGTTAAAGCGCTCGTGCTTGCACAGCATGACTCGTCCAAGGAATCACTTGTTAACGGCATGCAGGTACGACTTTCTTTGCCGTCGTATACAAGCGATGCATACCGCTAGGCTCTGGGTGGCACCAACTTTTCGGCGCGGTCCGCAGGTTTCTACCGCGTCAAGGACAAGGTACTTGAGCAATATACGTCGCAGGTAGCGCCGCTTGTGTGCCGCGAATGCTAACGTTGCTGCCAGCTTGAGAACAGCTACAACTACATCCCTTGGCTCCTCTCCGAGTTTGCGCGACTGAACCCGAGCTGCCGCGTGGCGCTCGAGGCCGACACCAAGTCGCGCTTCTACCGAGCATTTGTGTCGTTCGGTGTGTTTGTGGCTGGTGGGCAGTACAACATGCCAGTGATGGGGCTCGAAGCTGCCCACTTCAAGACGAAGCACTACAAGGGCAGTTCGCTGACTCTCGTGCAGAAAGACGGCAACGGGCAAAACGTAGTCGTGGCCATGGCAATCGTGCCCAAGGAGTCGGTGGACAACTACTTTTGGTTCTTCCAGAACTGCACGTGCGCTGGCATCACCGTGAACCCTCTCTTCGTCGACCAGACCAAGGCAGTCGTAGCAGGTCGCGCGCTCTCGGCCACCAACATCCCCGTCGTGCTCAAGTTCTGCTGCCTGCACATCATTCAGGCGGTGAAGGCGCACTTTGACTTTTCGGGGCCGTCGTTCGAAGAGCAAATTTGGAACCTCCAGGCATCGACGACTCGCAACGTCTACCTCTCCAAGCTCGACATGCTCACGTCCAAGTACGGCTACCCGCTTCGGCGCTACCTCGAAGACATCCCGCCGGTCAAGTGGGTGGTTTTTGCCAACATGGCTTCGTACGCCGACATGGAGGGCCGCCGGTTGTACAAGAGCGCAACCACGACGTTCACCGAGCACCTCACGGACGACGACGGTAGTTGCGAACGCATTCGTGGTTACTAATCGATATAGGTGCGCTCCGGCACAAGATTCAGCGCAGTCTGCCGTTCGGGGCGCTGTACAAGGCCATGGAGCGGGCGGCCAAAGCCGTGAGCGACCGCGAGTCCAAAGCCCGGCAGTGGCACCAAGAGAAGCGCATCGTGACGCCGTTTGCAAAAGACTTTTACCTGACGCAAAAGAGCATGGCTAACATGTACCTGACCAAGCCGACGGGCGACGGCATCTACTGCGTGTACCGGTCCACGGCGCCGATGCACGACCAAGAAATGGTCAATCTCAATGATCTCTCGTGCACGTGTGTCGACCGCGATCAGATGGAGCTTCCTTGTCGTCATTTGATCGCGGCGCTCAAGAGCGTCAACAAGATGGAGCGCATCTTGCAGGCGTACGGCTATTGCTACACGATGGAGGCATATGCGCGCGCTTACAAGGACCAGCGCCTGGACGTTCCCCGCCTCGACAACAAGGTGGCAGACGCACGCCTCAAGAGTCCGCCGCTCGTGCGCGCCCCGAAGCGCAAGCGCAAGCGCGACCCGCCGCGCAATCGGCGCAACCCCACAAGCAAGACGTACAAATGCCGCAAGTGCCAGGGCGAGGGCCACAACATCTCGACGTGCCCGCTGGTGGAGGCTACGGATGTGGACGTGAGCCACGTGATCCCAAGCGGCGAGGGCTATGAAGGCTTTCCCGCGGCTCCAGGGTACTCGATCAACGCCTTCATGGACAGCGTGCTCGACACGAACGACGCAAGCGATTGCGACTCATGCAAAAGCGACGACATGGAGGACACGGACGAACTCGGGTTCTGCCTCGACGATCTGCTTAACAGCAGCCGTGCGCCAATGAGCTTCCGCGCCATCTAGTGGCTTATGTGGATAACGTTTATGGCTTGTGTGGATAACGATGGTGCAGACTCGGTCGGCGTCGGCGCTGCCGGCAGACGCCTCCGGCAGAAGGGTCCCTTTGCCGCCGAAACGTATCTTTTGCATCCGGACCGGATACGGTTGGCCTTTC
Organism: Achlya hypogyna; assembly: GCA_002081595.1. Classification (NCBI taxonomy): domain Eukaryota; phylum Oomycota; class Saprolegniomycetes; order Saprolegniales; family Achlyaceae; genus Achlya; species Achlya hypogyna. Next base: position 6,353 of record JNBR01000485.1, read on the forward strand.
TACACAGAACGCGATTGAAGCAATGGTCCGAGACTGCGTTGAGGCGCCAATGTCCCTCGGCGGGCTCTTCGCCACGAGCGACTCGGAGGATGAGGGCTTTGTGAACGAGTACGAGACGCAAGACATCTTCATCGGTGAGGACAAGTACGCGATCCGCCAGTTCTCTTTCCACGAAGCGAACGCCAACAAAGTGTGGCCGGGGATGTTCAACCTCGCGTCCTTCATCGACAGCCACAAGGCCCGGTACGGGAACGGAACGATCCTGGAGCTTGGCGCTGCTACGGGAGCCCTGGCCATCCACTTGCGGGCCAACCCGCGGCAGTACGACGTCATCACGAGGTAGCCGCTCACCGTCGCGGCTTGATGCGAGCAGCGCTTCCTAGTGACATGGCCGACGACGGTACGATCGCGGCCAACATCGAGTTCAACTCGGCACTCAACGGTACGACCCCGATTTGGCCGTTTGAGCAAGTGCAATGTCCCATGCAGGTCAGCAAGTCGGCGCCCACTATGCCCACACTTGGGGCACTGGATGGAAAGGCCCCGACTCGGTCCGCTTCGTAATTGCATCCGACATCCTTCTCTACGTTAGGTGCGTTGCTTATTGAGTGGGTATTCGATGGAGCTCACGCCGTGCAGTGCATACCCGGCGCTTGTGGCGACGCTGCTTGAAATCTTCGAAAACGAAGCAACCACCGAGTTCCTCATGAGCTGGAAGCGGCGCATTGCGGACTCTGCGCTCTTCTTCCGTCTTATGGACGACGCAGGTTTCCAAATGCACCACCACGGCGCGTGCATTTACTCGTTTTTCAAGCCATCGACGACTTGCGCTTACTTGCAGTCGCTCATGTAAATCGCCACCTCGGTTGCACCCTACGACGTACTATAGCCCCAACTAAATGCCATTAGTAAGTTCTACAGCTAGTAAACTAAATCATCGCGCTTCAATCGCTCTCCAAAGTGTCGCGACCGTTGCCGGCGATGGTGTTGTCGTTGGCAACCACGTTGGCATCGCGAGTGGATTCAATCCCGACGCGACGGTGGCCGACAACGGTGTTGCCCGTGACATCGGCTGTTGCGTAGTCGGAGACATACACGCCGCTCGAGCGACCGTTGCAAATATGATTGCCATTCACTGTGGCGATGCTGCCGACGCCGCGGATGTCAACACCGGCCATTGCATTGCGCGATAAGATGTTGTCCTCGACAGTCGCTCGCCCCTGAGAGTGGACAAGAATGCCGCCCTTGAGCCCGCGGATGATTGCGCATTTTGTGATGGAGGCATGGGCGTGAGTTGTGACTAGAATGGAGTTGCGAGGCCAAGAACGCATGGATATATACGCACCTTCGATGCCAGCCATGCCGTTCTTGTCGACGCGGCACCCACGGATGGTAAGCGTACTAAAGGCGTGAGCGAAGACACCGCTTTTGCGACACAGCTGGACGACCGACTGCGTGATGGAGCACGTACTGCCGCCGAGAACGTCGACGCCACAGCCTTTCATGCGTTCAATAGTACTCTCCAAGATCTGCACCGTGGCCTTGCCTACGCGGAAGCCTCGTACGAATACACCTTCGAAAAGGAGAAAATACCGCAGACATAGAGCCCGGCTTGGTGCCCGTCTTGAATCGTGCACGAGCGCACAGTGGCGTCGGCACCGTTGGCAACGCAGATGACGGCGATGGCTGGAGCGCTGCGCTGCACGCGGCAAAACTCAACTGTCGCGCGGCCCGACGAAACGAGAAGCGTGTGTTGGCTGGGTATGGGCTGCGATGGTGGCTGCAGCACTAGATGCTTCAATACCACATCCGCGTTGCCATCCGTAACGATATGACCAACGACCGTCGTGTCTACGCCGGAACGTCAAGGCGGAGCCAATTCTGCCAACCTACTCTGGTGCAAGCCTACGACTGTCACCGACTTGCTAATGACGAGCGTGCCAACACAGTATTTGGTGCCGGTCAATGCGACGATTGCCCCAACAGGAGCTGCCGCGAGCGCCGTCTGTAGCGAGATAGCAGCCCCGACGGTTATGGTTGGCGCCGTCGCCACTGCTGTAGCTTCTTTCGCGGACAACGTCCATTCGTCCTTATGCGCCATGGTGCACTTTACTGGCGACGCCCAGGAGATTGCTGAACTTTCTACGGTGCTTGTTGTGAGGGTTGGTTCGTCGGTAGGACGCACTGGTGAGTTGGAAGAGTGACGCCGGTGGCAAGGCCACGGTTGGCAAATGTGGTGTCGAGGGATCTGCTGCGACGAGCCAGGCCTTGACGACACTGTACAGAGCTTCAGGGGTCATGGATCTGGACTTGATCGACTACAAGACGCTAAGCGCAGAAGCTCAACTCCAATTTCGCACCACTGGGTCCAAATGCGATGTTGTGACCGAGTACCCGAGCGACCTCAGCGCTTGCTTCATGAGAGCCAGCGATGGGGGCTTGATGGGCGCGAAAGGACGGAAGAGTCGCGGCAACGAGAAGTACAGCGGCGCATCATCCGTCTCGAGGGCAATGCTGTGAATGTATCTAACCAAAGAGATACTTTGTCGTTTCGAACGCCGCTATCTCTTTTACCGACTGGCTGCATCCAATCCCTTGACGCGTTGACAGGCTTCGAGCACGACTCGGTCTTGCAGAGGCCCATTCCACAGTGGCCCACCCACCTAATCCTCATCAGCTGACTCATAGTAGATCCTTGATACGTGAATCCGGCCGGTGCACATCGGGCATTCCACGATGAAGTCATTCTCGCATCCCACTTCGTAGACTTTGAAGTAGGCGCACCGACTGCACTGGTATACAACTGCTAATGGCGGCGCTGCTCCCTCCTACATGGTGCATTGCTTTGATGGACACAGCAACGGCGCGTACCCCAGCAGTTGTGACTCGGAAGTGTACACGAACGAAAAAGTCAAAGGCTGTTGAGACGAGCGGCTCGATCGCGCGTCCACATGCAGCCGCCATCTGCGAAGCGCACCCCAAAACGATTCGAATCGCAAGCTCCTTCCCGAAGGCCGCCGTGACAGGAATGCCTCCGTACCGGGCAAAGCACTGCGTGTGCGATGCCAAAGATTTGCCCAAAAGCGTTTGCATGTCAGTGTCAGTGGCGCACAAGATACCACCGATGGCGATCGTCGACACCGCTGTTGCTAGAAGCGATGCACACGGCCCGAACGGATCGAGGTCGATGACATGAAACTCCCCACGCCGCTTCTGCATACAGTCGATAGCGTCCATGTTCGTAGCATCAACGCGGTCCTGGACGCCGTTGTGGGCAATGTTGGCAAGTATAGACTCATAAGCCGTTGCCGCAGCGTCGTTGGCAACAGCGACAACATGGGGGACCTCCAGAGCGTACCTACGCTCTCCTCATGCCGATTCAGTGCGCGGGTAGCTCTACCGTATGGCGCGGATACCGGAGCCTGCCAACGCATCGAGGATGGCCACAATTGGTGGAAGGTCGCCTCGGGCATCGAGGGCACGGAGGAGCAGCACGGTCAAGTCGCGCTGGAGCTCCTAACTCGAGCATGGGAAGGGATCCGTACCAAGTGTCTACCTGATGCCCGCTGAGGAAGACGTTCTCCGTCCGCTCAACCAGCGCCTCGCCTTCGCGGTGTGCCGACGCCATCGGTGCTTGATCCTGAGCGCGCCCGATCGGCGATTTGATTGGCTATTACGCAGTACTCTGAGAAGTAATATTTATTTAAAGAGGTACTTTTGTGAAATTTCTCGCAACGTTAATGTTGGATTTGGGAAAAGTACGATATTTTTAAATTGACGCGACGGGAAGACAGACATTCGAGGTCGTGCGGGGGGTGTTGTATGGCTCGAGGACAGCTATCGGCCCTTTGAAAGCTAGAGGGTCAGGATGCAACGCATTTAATTGTATGATTGCGTAAAATCTGCCAAGGGCTATCGGGCATGAGATGCCAAAGCGACTCGATGCATCAGGCGAATGCCATAAGAAAAACACTCAACTTTGTGGCGCACGGCACAGGTTCTTGCAATTTAAAGTGGAGTGCTTTTAGCCGATCATTTTGTGTCGACAGGTCTGCGATTGGCTAAAATACCGCACACGCCGACTGCCGTTGATTCAAAAGAAGATGCAGTCGCAGCAGGACACAGACCATGATGGCTTCTCGTACGCATTCGTCGAGCCCGATGATGACGACTTTACGCCCGATGTCCACGGCGGCTATGCTATGCCGGATCACGATGCGCAGCTCCAGATGGACGCCCAGGCTCTAGCCATGATGAATAGTCTTGACCTCGAGGACGACGACGGTGCCCAGGACGCGCCCGTGGAATTACCCGCTCACGCGTGCGCCTACTGTGGCCTACACGACCCTGCAAGCGTTGTCAAGTGCGTATCGTCCGGCAAGTGGTTTTGCAACAGCCGCGGGAACACGAGTGGCTCGCACATCATCCAGCATCTCGTCCGGTCGAAGAACAAGGAGGTGTCCTTGCACCCGGACAGCCCCCTCGGCGAGACGGTCCTCGAGTGCTACAACTGCGGGTGCCGCAACGTCTTCCTCCTCGGATTCATTCCTGCGAAGCAAGACTCGGTCGTCGTGTTGCTTTGCCGTGACCCGTGCTTGCAGATGAATGCGCTCAAGGACATGAGCTGGGACATGTCGCAGTGGCTGCCGCTCATTGACGACCGGTGCTTTCTCCCATGGCTCGTCAAGGTGCCGACGGAACATGAGCAGCTTCGGTCGCGCCAGATCACTGCGACGCAGATCGCTAAGCTGGAGGAAGTGTGGCGCGAACACCCGCAGGCGACGCTCGAGGACCTCGATCGTCCCGGCGTCGACGACGAGCCCAACCCCGTGCAGGACCGGTACGACGACGGATACCAGTACCAAAACGTCCTCGGGCCGCTCGTCAAGATGGAGTCGGACTACGACAAGAAGATGAAGGAGTCGCAGACGCAAGACAACGTGCTCGTCCGCTGGGACATTGGCCTCAACAAGAAGCGCAACGCCATCTTCACGTCGAGCCGCCCGGACACGGACTTCCGCCTCGTTCCGGGCGACGAAATCCGGCTGCGCTTGGGGCCCGGCGCCGCCCTGATGTACGGCAAGAACTGGGAGGGCACAGGACATGTGTTGCGCCTCGACGAGTCCGAGGTGACGCTCGAGATGCGCTCCACCAACGTGCCGGTACGTGCCTCGCCGCCTGCCCTGCCCACCACGGCCGTAGGTGGACATCGGCGACGGCTACTGCGTCGACTTCGTGTGGAAGGCCACGTCCTTTGACCGCATGCAGGGCGCTATGAAGACGTTCGCGGTCGATGATACGTCCCTCACGGGGTACCTCTACCACAAACTGCTCGGCCACGACGTGGAGATGCAGACCTTCCGGGTGCCCCGCGCGTTGGCCTCTGTGGGCATGTCGGTCCCCGGGCTCCCGGAGCTCAACCCATCGCAACTGGCCGCTGTCAAGGGCGTGCTACAGCAACCGCTCAGCCTCATCCAGGGCCCTCCGGGCACGGGCAAAGTACGTGCTTGCGACCGTGCATGGCTAACCCGACGCGGCAGACGGTGACATCGGCGTCCATCGTGTACCACCTTGTGAAGCAAAACAGCGGCCAAGTGCTCGTGACGGCCCCGAGTAACATTGCCGTGGACCACTTGACGGAGAAGATCTCGGCAACCGGTCTCAAGGTGGTGCGTCTTGCGGCCAAGAGCCGGGAAGCCGTAGCGTCCACGGTGGAGCACTTGAGTCTGCACGCGATGATCAAGGGCCTCGACAGCCCCGACAAGGCAGACTTGCGCAAGCTAATGCAGCTCAAAGAGGACCAGGGGTGCGCGGTGGCCGGAGGCACAGGGCTCAGGGCGCTGTAGGGAGTTGTCGTCGCAGGACGAAAAGCGCTTTAAAGCCCTGAAGCGCAACGCAGAGCGCGAAATCCTGCAGGCTGCCGACGTCATTTGCACCACATGCGTCGGCTCGGGCGACCCGCGTCTCGCCAACTTTCGCTTTCGGCAAGTGCTTATCGACGAGGCGACGCAGGCCACAGAGCCCGAGTGCCTCATTCCAATTGTCCAGGGCGCCAAGCACGTTGTGATGGTCGGCGACCACATGCAGCTGGGGCCCGTGGTCATGAACAAGAAGGCGGCAAAGGCCGGCCTCAACCAGTCGCTTTTCGATCGGCTGCTGCGGCTGCAACACCGGCCGTTCCGTCTCCGGGTCCAGTACCGCATGCACCCGTGCCTGTCGGAGTTCCCGAGCAACATGTTTTACGAAGGCGAGTTGCAGAACGGCGTCAGCACGTCGGACCGCATCCTGCGGCACGTTGCCTTTCCCTGGCCCAACCCGCAGAAGCCGACCTTCTTCTACATTTCGCTCGGCGCGGAGGAGATCAGCTCAAGCGGCACGTCGTACTTGAACCGCACGGAGGCGAGCCACTGCGAGAAGTGCGTGACCCACTTCCTTAAGGCCGGCGTGCAGCCGTCGCAGATCGGTGCGTCCGTCGTATGTGCGTCGCAGTGCTGACCATCGGCAGGTGTCATCACGCCGTACGAGGGCCAGCGCGCGTACATTGTGAATTTCATGCAGCGCAACGGCCCGATGCGCTCGCAGCTGTATAAGGACGTCGAGGTGGCGTCCGTGGACTCGTTCCAGGGCCGCGAGAAGGACCTCATCATCCTCTCGTGCGTGCGCTCGAACGAGAACCAAGGTTGGACCTTGGCGCGGCCACGGGGCTCACTGCTACGTAGGCATCGGCTTCTTGAGTGACCAACGCCGTCTCAACGTTGCCCTCACGCGAGCCAAGTACGGCGTGATCATCCTCGGCAACCCGCGCGTGCTCGCCAAACAGGAGCTCTGGAACGATCTGCTCAATCACTACCGCGACAACCAACTCGTGGTGGAGGGCTCACTGCATAACCTGCAGCCGTCCTTCATGCAATTCCCACGCGTCGAGAAGCCCCGCGCGCGTCGCCAGACGCGCGCCTATGACAACAGCGGCATGGCGTACACCCGCGACGACCCGCTACCGCCGCTCGATTCGCGCTTCGACCCGCGATACGATCCGTCGGGCCGGGCCCCGCCGCTGCCACCCAAGGCCCCAGGGGGGCGCCGTGGACCGTTGGGCCCCGGCCCACTGACGCAGCAAGAGGACAGCGGCTTCCTCATGACGCAACAGTCGATGCTGGATGGCCCTTTCACGCAAGCCGGGGCGACGCAGTCTTTTTCGCAGTTCTCGACTATGTCCCAGGACTCGTTCGACTACAAGTCGCAAAACTTGCCCATGTCCCAAGACGTGCATAAGGGCAGCTTTTACTGATCACGCGGCCACCGAGTCGCCGCCGTACGACGGCCACTTTGAAGGACCCGCCGACGTGGTCGCCTCGTCAGCGCAGGCACGACCGCAAGGATCACGGTCGACCGATCCGCGACGCGGCTTGTCTAAGCGTAATGCATTCCTTCGAGCGAGAATTGGATGTCGGGTGGGGCGTCGCGAGTCCGATCTCAGAAAGGCGAAGCAGTGCACTATGGTTCACGTGGGCAAACAACGAGCACCAGGCGCATCCTAGGACAGCAGCGGCAATTGAGGTGCCGGCCCCGAGGATCCATTGCACTGAGAGGTGCTTGCAAGTTGCAGCAGGCCTTCTACGGGAAGCTGTGATGCCAGGTCAGAGATGCCTAGGTCACTTCACAGCGTTGGGCATTCCGGTGCAAACTTTTACGCTGCTCAAGCCGTGGCGAGCTCTGCAAAGGCCGGGCAGAGGCTTCGGCGCCGTTGCAGGCATCTTTCAAACGGCGTACGCCTTGATGGCTGACACCTGGAAGACTTGTTCGCTGTGCTGCGAACGCTTCGTGGGGCCCTTGGTCGAGCGCATCTGCGGCACCACGTGCGTCGCGCGGGTCTGCCAGCGGTGTCTCTGCAAGTACATCGCGAGCGTGTGCTCCGCGCGTAGTGTGCTCGCGAGTGCGCCGTGCCCCGTGTGCGCGGTGCCGGTGCCTGTCGCGGCGTGGGGCGCGGTGCTGACCCCGGCCGACCTCGTGAAGCTCGGGCTGAAGCTTGCAGCGTCGTGTGCAAGCTTTTGCCCCCGTTGCTCGGTGCACCTGCCGCTGGCGTCGGACCCCACGACGTGGATGGCCGTGCTCAGCGACAAGTACGACGAGCTGCGCGACGCGTGCTTCGCCTTTGACGCCGGCGATGCCTCGGCCGCGCAGTTGCTGCACTTTCTCTTTGCAACCTTCGGGCCCTTCACGCGTGCAATTGTGCCCGCCGTTTATCAGTGGATCAGCAGCTCCGATCGCCTGTGGGTCTTCATCACAACTAAGAAGCGGTGGCTGCCCCGGGACCCGTGGTTCCCTTGCTGCCTCACGACCACGGATCCGGAACAGCCTGCCCGCAAATGGGGCAACGCGCTCGAAGCTTGGACGCGCCGGGGCAAGCCGTCCACCCGTACATAGCGGCGATAAGCTGCATTAAGCGAGCGGCGCAACCCTTTAGCGGAGGCAACCATCATTCCTATTACCCCTCGAGCAGCAGCAACATAGCAAGAGAGGTTCGCGGAATTGGTTGGCGGAATTGGTGGTGTTTGGAGATGAGGTTGCCGCCTCAGAGCTCCAGGGACAGAACCAGATCTCGAGGACTCAGCCGCCAAGGCCCAGCGGCTAGGCGTAGCAGCCACAAGCCCACCCTGAGGTCTTTCCCAATGAGCCACTTCGCCCATCGTGATGCTCTGCGCAGCAAGAGGCGCGTCCGGCTGGCCGTCGTCAGGAACGTGGCGAGAACTGTCGGCACCCGCCACGTGGTGTGCAATGCAATCGTTTTACCCACGGCTGACGCAGGCAGCCATACAAATCCCAAGCTTCGCTGGTCAAAGTCCCATTACCGCCGCCCATTTGTCCCAAGATCGCCCACAGCGTAACCTTGAGCGATGCAATTATCCCACTCTTCGTCGCCGACGCCCGCATGTCTGCGCTGCGGCCTGTCGAAGTCTCGTGACACCAGTGAAACCCGCTGGCAGCTCACCCGTTCATCGCAGAGGAGCCGAGCACCCGCCGTGGCTTCCTTTGCAGAAGAAAGTACGCGACTAGCTGATTCGCAAGCAACGTGTCATTTTCCCTTCGCATGCTGCGCCGCGTTTTGCTCTTGGCGCCCGTCGTGGCAGCCAACACGTCTGCGGTGCCGCCGCCACCGACTAACGTCCTGCTCATCTGCTCGCTGAGCATTGGCACCATCGTCCTTGCCGTCGCAGCGCTCGCAGTGGTCCTCCTGTTGTGGAAACCAACGGCGACAATTGAATCGTCGGCTTCGTTTGCAGATCTCGATGCCATCGCTGGCTGCGAAGGCGTGGACCCGACCGACTTTACCGTCCCAGAGGACGTTGCTGAGCGCGTCTCGGATGACCCGACGCAAACCATGGACGCTGCATTTTACCTTGTGGAAGACCGCCGAGAGCACGACGTCGCCATCCTCGCGCCGCAGCGCTCGCTGGCATAGCATCGTGGTGCTGTCTATTTAATCCACAATGGTGCTAGCTATCGTTGGTTTCCTGCTCCATCCGGGCCTTCTTGGCCGGCAGCCGCTGCAGGTGCGGCGGCGGTCCCTTCTTCTTTTTAGGCGGCAACTTGTACGCCTTCATGTTGGTGCTGTTGGCAAGCGCCGTGGCTTCGTTGAGGCCGCGATGGAGGTAGACGCGGAGAAGCGCCGACGTGTACTCAAGGAGCGCACGCATGTCGTCTTGCTCGTGGGGCTGGAACTTGCCGAGCACGTACTTGTCGAGCTGCAGGCCCGGGGGCGGGTTGCCCTTGTTGGCTGCGTCGACAAACCATGACGGGCATCCGATGCCGATCTTGAGCCGCGCAAACTTTTCCGACGCGATGCACTTGATGATGTCGCGGACGCCGTTTTGGCCGCCGTGGCCGCCCTTGGGCTTGAAGCGGCACGTCCCGAAGGGCAGCGTAATGTCATCCGTCAGGACGAGCAGCTCGTCGTGTTTGTTGAGCACGAGCGCGTTGTTCTTGAGCCTACCCGCTGGTCATGCTCGAGATGGCATCCGAGCGCTGTACCGGAACGAGTGGGCGTTGAGGTAGCTTTTCACGGACATGCCGGATCGGTTCATGTACGTCGAAGGCAGCAGCCCGTGCACGTCGACCAATGGGTACGGCACGCCTTCCTCCACCGTCCGCGCCTTCCGCCGCTCTGACATGCGGTCAATGAGATCGTTGCCGAGCTGCTTCTGCGTAGCCTCAAAGGACAATTGGCGCACCATGCTCTCGCCGTGCACAGCTTTGACGTCGGTCCATGTCGGCGACTGAAGGAAGTGCTGGAGCGCCATCTTGCCAATGTTGTGCCTACAAAGCAGTTGTATAGTGGCAGCTTCCGCGCAGACATCTACCGGGTGTTGTGGAACTTGTCGCCAGGGTTGCCGAGGCCCACAACAAGGCGCCGCACGAGCGGAAAGACTTCGCGGGTGGCCATGTGTCGGGTTGGATGGTCAAAACAACGCGATTTTGAATAAAAATGGGCGATATCCAATTATATTCAGCGAGATGCTTGCGGCAACCTTGCGGCGCGCTCGGCCCTTCTTCCTCGTTGCAGGCCCGTGCGTCATCGAGTCCAAGGAGATCGTTCTCGAGATTGCCCACAGGTACTTCGCCTCGGCTTCTTGGCCAGGCGTATAACGTTGTGGGCAGTCTGAAGGCGTTGGGCGACGACCTGGACATTCCTGTCGTCTTCAAGGCGAGCTTCGACAAGGCCAATCGTCAAGACATTGCCAGGTACATTGTGATACAATGGAATCCGCGCTCAAGGCGTGCCCACCAGTTTCCGAGGACCTGGTTTGGAGGAAGGTCTGGCAATCCTGCGCGACGTCAAGGCCGAAACAGGGCTACCGCTGCTCACGGATGTCCACGAGGTACGATTGCCATCGCCGTCGCAATTGCACGCTCACGAGTATTGCAGACGCACCAGGTTGATGCTGTGGGCAAAGTTGTCGACATTGTGCAAATCCCAGCGTACTTGTGCCGCCAGGTGCATTGATGGTCCTTGCCACCGCTCATTGGCACTAGACGGATCTGCTCGTCGCTGCTGCCAACACCGGCAAGCTCGTCAACATCAAGAAAGGTCAGATGTGTTCGTCCGAGACCATGGTGCTTCGGCTTCCGAGATTGCTCTTTGACTTTGCCGTTGGCTAGCTTCTCGCAGCCAAGAAGGTGACAACGTCGACGGGTCACAACGGTACGACCCGACCCACTCGCGAGCAGGAGTCATGCGGTATTCAGACGTCATTCTCACGGACCGCGGGACGATGTTTGGCTACGGTGACCTCGTCGTCGACCCGCGCAATATCCCCAAGCTGCAAGCGCAGGGCGCCCTCGTCGTGCAGGACATTACGCACAGTGTTCAACGCACGGGCGCCAGCACAACTAGTGGCGGCGACCGCGAGTTTATCCCGACGATCGCGCGCATGGCAGCCGCCGGTAAGCTTACCCGCTGCGGAGGTACTTTGACACTGCCTCGGCTAGTTGGCGTGGACGGTTTGTTCATCGAGACGCACCCGGACCCCGCGCGGGGCTTGAGCGACAGCACGACGATGTTGCCGCTGGCCGAGCTCCGCCCACTCCTCCAAGAACTGATTGCAATTGCCCACGCGTCGAACGCGCGGTAAGATGCGTAAAGAATAGACTCTCAGTTGACAATCTTGATATCCTGCAAACTCTCCTCAACCTTGGGCACTTCGTCGGGCCACAGTTTGCGCAACAGCCGGGTCACGCGTCGGTCGAGCCGCGTGGGTTGACCGCGCCGCCAGCGCCGGTTGCGCGGAACTCGCGGGCGCAATGGCACCGGCTCCTCGGCGTCAGGTGATTCGAGCTTGGCCATGACCTCGGCCCGCACCGTCTGGTAATCAGCCACCGACTGGACTTTCTACCACACCGATCAAGGATATTGCGGAGGTGCACAAGTATACCTTGATGTGTTGCAGCAGCCGTTGCTTGTACACAACTGCCACGTTGTCCCGAGCAAGGTCGTTTTGCATGTGTAGTGGGAGGTGCACCGCAGGCAAGGGTGACCTCGACTCTTCTGCAGGCGAAAGGAAGAGGGGCGACTGGTGCCGCGGCGATTGATTTCCGCACGGTGATGCCGGCTTGACGGCACCTCGCAAAATGGGTGAACGCCGAGGCGAGCTGACTGCGGCCCGCAGCGTCGATGGCACCTGGTAGACCGACACTCTCAGGGCCGATGCTGCGCACGACGTACTTGTAGCTTGGGCGGGAGCCCGGTGAGCTCCGCAATGACCTTTTGTTTTGTGGCCGCAATTTGCCAATCTCGGTACAGCTGCTCTCTCGGGGACATAGCGTCCGCATTCTTTTGCTTGAGGTGCGCTGTGGTCGTGACCTGCGCGAGTGACAACCAGACCGGGGAGGAGTACGTACGGCTTGGGCCGCGAGTCGCAACTTGTGCTGCAGCACCTTGGGCGACCGCTTTTGCGAAAAGAGTAGGCTTACACGCGCGTCCACAATGCGCCGCTCGTCCATTTCTTTCTTGCGCTGCTTGCGAATGCTTGCTTGGTGCTTGGCCTCGACGACCTTGGCGCACGCGTTGTCACCTGCACCCAACTCATTAGCGCCGCTGCACAGGCTCCCAGCGCACCTGTGATGTGTTCGTGTGAGCCGCACCAGCCGCATATCGTGCGCGCGTGCTTCATCATCGAGCGCGTAGAACTATCCATGAAGTGCAGCCGACTCGGGGCCGAAAACGCACATGGTCAGGAGCAGGCGCGGATGTGTGGCAGCGATGGCGATGCGTGTAGCTCGCCAGTTGTCTCGGGCCATAGCCATGTCGCGGAAGAGCTGCTGCGCCGTTAGAACATGGTCCAAGCGGTCGATCATGAAGACATCGTTCCAGGTGGCGCGCTACGGTCGTTGCGACTGCATCATACTGTAGCGCAGGAGTCTTACGTCCATAACGAGGGCTTTAACGTCGGTGACTGCGTGGCTGAAGTAAGCGTACAGTCTTGAAAGTGCACAGGTACCTGCCCGCAAGTCGACTTTGCTGTGCGTTTCGTTGAAAAGTAGTGCATGCTCGCCTGCCCGGAGGTGAGTGCGTGGGGGCAACGTACACAGCGCACCGCAGACATCGTGCTCCTCGTACAGAGCCGTCTCAAGGCTGGTGCGCTTCCGGCGTAAATCACCATACTGGACTCCCTGCACAATGCTTTCCTCTGGTGTCATGGTGGCCATCTTTCCGCGCTTCGAAGGTTTGTCGTCCACAGGGCTGAACTTGACGACAAACCCGTACTCGTCCACGAGCGCGGTCATTGGAATCGACTCCTGCACGACACCCGAGTAGACGAAGTACATGGCATTTGCTTCGTTGCCATGACGGAGTAGAAAGTTCTATCCCCCAAGTGAAGAACCTGTCGGTAATGGAGCACGCAGTACGTCCGCCGGCACCGACAGGAGCTTGAGCTTGTTGGAGAGGCGTGTGACGTCACCGTGGGACCAGCCGTCGAAGTAATATAGATCCTCGACAAACTCAAACTGAGTAAACGTGATCTCGTCGCCATTAGATGCTCGAAGGAGGCGGTGGTACGCCCCTCGCTTGAGGCAGATGAACGACGTCAGTACATTGGTCACAACGGTGCAAGTCCTACGGGTTGTGATGATCTGGTGTTGGAGGTCACTGCACCGCTGGGCCGATGGATCCAGCACCGCCAGCTCGCCAAAGGTGCCACCACCGCCGATCTTGCGAATGAACATGCCAAACCCTTTACGCGATGCCTCATCGGGGTAGGTGCCGAGCTGACCGCGGAGCTCTTCTTCGAGAGGTGCGTGCTTCTCAGCCGAGTCAACATACAACGACACCTGCCCCGCCAGGACGATGTAAAAAATGTCTCCGAAGTCGCCTTGGTAGCATACGACGGTGCCCGCCGGAGCATTGTACAGCGTCATTTCGCGACAAATCGTCTTGCAGATGACATCTTGGATCCCGCTAAAGAGCTTGCTCGTGGTTTCGTTCTTGAGTACCCATTCGAAGAGCATGTCGACCTCTACGCCTGGATGAGGTGGACACGATTCCCAAGCCAACCTTCGGTGGACCGTGCCTCGGGCTTTTTATTAAGAATCGTCTGTAAGGTGTGAGCCTTGTTGAGCAACTTCTTGTCCGATCGAATCGACTTGGCATGCAAATGCGCCGCCGCGCGGACGATGGACGCAGCTTGCTCCATGGGCAATTTTTAGATGGATTTCTGTTTCGTTTATATGGCGCGAAAAGGGCAAATCACGAGGAAACTCGTTTTCCCAGGTCCCAACGAGCTAGAGCCCGTTCCAGCAGGTGCGGTCACAAGTATGAGGCGGGGGCTATGGTAGGGATTTCCACGCTTCTCGCGTCCATTGCATGCACTGTGATATGCTCATTCGCGTACCTCTAATTAGTAAATTCGTAGCTTGATCTCTTACAAAAGTTGCGTCCTAAGACATGCCGAGTACCGATAGCACACGAGGAGGTCGAGGTTCCCGACAATGCACTATAGATCCTTTGATGTAGCGTGGAAGCCAATGCCCCCAGGTTTGGTCATTGACGGTCCCACCTTGGCCAAGCTTTGATTGTTCGGCCTGGTGCACGATATGTGTCTCTTTGAGTCCTGTACCCGCGCGCTGTGTGCTCCGAAGGCGAGTGGAAATGCAACTACAGCGGCGAGAACTGACTATAGGAGCTGCGATACAAAACAAAACAAGAAAAACATGCGTCTCCCGTGGCGTGGTGTCAATGGCTCCCCGCAAGAATCTAGGAGTGGCTGGGAATACTAAATCTCGAACTCTGAGCTTAGACTTCGAATCGTGCTGTGAGGGCTGCGGTACGCCGACCAGCATGAATCGTCGTCGGCGAGATCGTTGGTTGACGCGGGGCTAAAAAGTCGACCGTTCTCTGAGGGCGGGTACTCAAGGCAGTGTGTGAGTAGTAATACCCGGCACAGGACCCCGCCAGTTTTTATATCA